>PVJC01009510.1:19495-40118 GCA_004026665.1 Murina feae | reverse complement strand
TACTTGGGCCTAGACCTGATTCTTCTCCCTTGACTCAAGCTGGAGTTTTACAGCCCCCTACACTCCAGCACATAAGTTCTCCCAATGTAGACACAGCTGATTCTCATAACCAAGTGGCTTGGAGGTCAATTCCTCGCAGTGATCACCTAACACAGAAAGCCACTCTATCAACCCAGGGAAGCAGCCAAAATGTGGAGACAAAGAAACAGATCACAAATGACAGAAATGTAGGAAAGCAAACGTCTGGATATAGAGTTCAAAACCATGATTATAATGTTTTTCAAAAATTTTCTAGAAACCACTGATAAACTTAGTGAGACCCTCAAAAATCTAAGCATACACTGACTAAAATAAAGAATATTTTACAGAAATCCAACAACAAACTAGAGGAACACAAGAATCAAGTCAAAGATTTGAAATAAAAAAAAGGAAAAAACACCCAACCAGAAAAGCAAAAAGAAAAAAGAATCCAAAAATATGAAGATAATGTAAGGAGCCTTTGGGACAACTCCAAGCGTACCAACATCAGAATTATAGGGGTGTCAGAAGAAGACAGAGAGCAAGATATTGAAAGCCTATTTGAAGAAATAATGACAGAAAACTTCCCCCACCTGGTGAAAGAAGTGGACTTACAAGTCCAGGAAGCGCAGAGAACCCCAAACAAAAGGAATCCAAGGAGGAACACACCAAGACACATCATAATTAAGATGCCAAGGGCAAAAGACAAGGGGAGAATTTTAAAAGCTGCAAGAGAAAAGCAGTCAGTTACCTACAAGGGGGCACCCAGATGACTGTCAGCTGATTTCTCAACAGAAACTTTGCAGGCCAGAAGGGAGTGGCAAGAACTATTCAAAGTGATGAATAGCAAGAACCTACAACCAAGATTACTTTACCCAGCAAAGCTATCATTCAGAATTGAAGGTCAGATAAAGAGCTTCACAGACCAAAAAAAAAGCTAAAGGAGTTCATTACCACCCAACCAGTATTATATGAAATACTGAAAGGTATCCTTTGAGAAGAGGAAGAAGAAGAAAACGTAAAGATAAAAATTATGAACAACAAATACATATTTATCAACAAGTGAACCTAAAAATCAAGTGAATAAAAAAATCTGATGAACATAATAAACTGGTGAATAGAATAGAATCAGAGGCATAGAAAGGAAGTGGACTGACAATTTTGGGGGGAAAGGGAGTTGGGGGTGCAGGAAGAGACTGGACAATAATCGTACACCTATGGATGAGGACAGTGCGCGGGGGGGGGGGGTAAAGGGCAGAGGGTGGAGTGGAAACTGGGAGGAGGGGAGCTATGGGGGTAAAAAATAGGAACAACTGTAATAATCTGAGCAATAAAGACTTTTTAAAAAAAAAAAGACCAAAAAAAGAGAAATAACTCCCTAAAAAATGTTCAAAGAAATAATGTGCCAAATTCTACTCAAGAAATAAGCCATCAAATTATTAAAAGTTTATAAAATCCAAATATATACAAGAATTCATGGGGGAAAAAAAGTAGCCTCTTAGACCAGAGAGGGATAAGTTGGACCACTAGATAAGGAGTACTGAGATATCTGGGTAGTAACTTGGGGAAAAAAAATAAACTTTTATGCATACCTCTTACCTTAAGTCAAATTACATTCCAAATGGACCAAAATTTTAAAATGTTTTTTTGTTTTTATTTTAGAGAGAGGGGAAGGGAGAGAAATAGAGAGATAGAAACATCAATGAGAGAGAAATATCAATAGGCTGTCTCCTGCATGCCCCCTACTGGGATCAAGCCCTCAACCTAGGCATGTGCCTGATCAGGAATCGAACCAGTGACCTCTTGTTTCATAGGTCAACACTCAACCACTGAGTTACATCAGCTGGGCTGGGCCAAAGTATGTACTAATCTTTGTAAAACTTTATGTAATAAAAAAAATGATTAACAAAAAAATAAAAATAAAATAAAGGCTCAAAAGTTCTAGAAGAAAACATGGGGGATTTTTTTATAATTTTAGAACAGGGAAAGTCTTTCTAATTATGATTCAAAACCTGAAAGCCATGTTCCCACCTGGAGATTTGACCAGGATGCAAACTCCCTCATGTAGTTGAAAGAATTCATGGCAGTTTACTTCTTCAACATCAGCAATGGAAAGCAAGCCTCTGCTGTTTCCAGTCTCTGACACCTTTAAGCCCTGTAATTATATCAGGCCCACCCAGAAAAAGTTCTCTTTTCATTAACTTAAAGTCAAGCAATTAGAAACTTTTATTAAGTCTCTAAAATGTCTTCACCTCTAACATATTATTTTGATTAGAAGCAAGTTATGTAAAGGTCAACTTGTCCCAGCTCATTTGCAGCTCAGTAGGACTTATTGCTACTGCTAGAGATAAGGAAATAGTCATGCTCTAGCAAAAACTTATGAGTCTGTGAGAAATAGAGCAACAAACTTTGTGCTTCACCTTTTTGTGGTTTTTGTGAATAAAAGCTTGCTTCTGAATCTGGTCAGAGCTGCACTTCAGTGGGGTGCTGGTGCTGCAGTCAGCTGGCCAGCTCAATAAATCCTTGCTTGCTGCTTAAGACCTAATTGGAGTCAGTGGTCTTATTCTCACAAATGTTGGTCCACAACATTTGGAGGCCCCAGCGAGATACCCAGCAGGGGTGAAAGGTACCCCCTATACAGGGCAGGAGACTCTCCCTCATCTACTGCCGGGCAAGCAGTGAGAACTTGTTGAAAAATCCTGCAAGAGGTAAGAACTGGAGGCGCCTGGGGTGAGATCTCACAGTGGGGAGTCAAGTGGAGGGCTGGACACAGCACTACCTCACAACTCCAGCCAGTGACCACAACGGTGGTCAAGGCATCTGTAAGTGTGACTTTTGGTTGCACAGGACTTGTTTGTCTGGTCTTTGTTATCTTGATCTTTGTTGTCTTGGTGTATGTTGTCAAAATGGGACAGGGGTCGTCTGCTTCTATGTGCTCCCCGCTTCAATGTTTTCTTAAGAATTTTCAGGACTTCAAGAAGAGAGCTGTAGATTATGGATATGATGTTAATGCTTTTGATTTACAGTAGGTCACTGTTGGGGACAGCATCTGCTCTCACTGGAGGAGGAAGAGAGCCAAAAACTGCTCCGGAGTGGGTATAAGATGGGGTAGTGGTGGTAGAATTCCCTAGATAGAATAGTAGGCTCTCAGCCTGCTGAGATGGAGGAGCCCAAGGCTGGGGGCAAGGGGATGGTCAGAGAGATCAGGAATAATAAAGGAGGAGAAAGATTTGAGACTCTGGGACTTAGAGTAAATAAGGAAAAATCTAGGAGGGAGAGCCACTAAAGACAGAGTAAATGGTTAATGCAGAAAAGCAGGGGCATCAGCAGGGATAGCAGGGAGAGATAGGTTTTTGTTGATTTTTACTTATCTGAGCTATGCTGGACTCAAGGCCGCAAGCTGCTACTAAGCACAGTAAGTTTTTCTCTGCCCCGTTTTGTTCTCTTTAACCCTTCCAATACTAAATTAGACCAATACAATATACTTGAAATTTCATAAAGGTTAATCTAAAAAATGCTGGCTGTTTATTTTATAGTAATCATTAAAGGACTGAGGTTTCTAAGAATAAGGAATTACTGAATAGAAGGTCTGAGTCATGGTTATCCATTTTTAAAGGATATAGAAAGAAGGTTTAAAGGCTAATTTAAAAGTGTGAAATTTATAAAGGTTGTGTAAGTGATAAGAAGGAGAAGAGAAATGTTGAAAGGATATTAAAAGGAAATAATACAAGCCAGTAAGCCAGGAAGAGTAAATAATTTACATTCTGCCTCCCTAAACAGAGGGCAAATAGTTATGCCAAAGTACTTAGGGGGGACTAATAAAAGAAATCCAACAGTTACTGTTTTGTTATAACTCTGGAGAGTCAAAAAAATGGCAAGAAAAATCAGAAGATCTTAAAGCAGGTCAGTATATTTTTCTCCTTATACAATTCCTCTGAAATCATGGCAATAAATTTCTTTGCATGAATTCAATAAGACCAGTTTCCAATAGTAGTTTTATTGACTGAAAACTTTGACTGGAGTATCATGTTTTAAAGAGCCCTGTTCAATCATGAGATTCCAGCAAAGGTAGTCAGTTACCATTCTTGCTGTGTTTATGAAAACAATCAGGCCAAATTAAATACAATAGATAAATTGGTCTTGATTTGGCTCTTTTAATAAACAGAGGAGTAATTTTAAGGAGAAAAACTCTATTTCAATAGAGGTTATTAAAACTGAAATGTTTTCTTTCCCTTCTACTGGACCATGTGTTATAGTTCGTCTCCTCCAGGTCACTAGCCCACATCCTTCTGTGTCCATGCCTCATAGTCCCTCTGACAGACAGCAAGGATCTCTTGGCTCTGAGAAAAACTTCTGACCCTCCTCAGCATAAAGCAGCTACAGAAGAGCAATCCATCGTCCATTTTTTCTGAAAGAATTCAGAGCCAGGATCCTTGAAGTAATATAGTAGGCAGTTAGACAGACATGAGCAGAGCAAGGACAATGGGCCAACTGGCACTACCAGATGTAACTAAGTCTTTCCACCTCTATGTACGTAAGATAAGGGGACTCCCCAGAAGCAAGAGGGAACTAGACTACAGGCAAAGCAGCCGGGAGGCTGCCCTAAGACCAGTAGGGCCCCTTAAGGTACTACTGGCCATACCCCCAGAGAACTAAATCATGTATGGCAGACCACCACCCCTCCTTCCCAGCTTACCCAGAGGAGCTTGCCCAGTTGTCTACCCGTAATTTGCTTAAGTCCTTACAGGCACTTAAGAACTGTTCCATGTCAGTCTGTCAGCTGGAACAGGCAGCACATAAAGAGGATCAGAAGCAGTCACCTGTGGCTCATCTCATCTACGTTCCAGGAGACCTGGTCTGGGTGAAGCTCCATGACCCTGGTAGCCTCGAGCCCTGCTGGGATGGCCCGTTCCAGGTGATCCTGAGCACCCCAACCACAGTCAAGGTTGCTGGGAAGAGGCATTGGATACACTATCATCCTGCTACCTAGAAACTATTCAGGGTAAATGCCTCCTTGATTTTGTATCTTAGAGGAGGAAGATGAATCAAGGATTTGATTCCAGTAAAGGTCAACTTGCCCCAGCTCATTTGTAGTTCAGTAGGACTTATTGCTACTGCTAGAGATAAGGAAATAGTCATGCTCTAGCAAAAACTTATGAGTCTGTGAGAAATAGAGCAACAAACTTTGTGTGTCACCTTTTTGTGGTTTTTGTTAATAAAAGCTTGCTTCTGAATCTGGTCGGGGCTGCAGTGTCAGTCCTCACTTCGGTGGGGTGCTGGTGCTGCAGTCAACTGGCCAGCTCAATAAATCCTTGCTTGCTGCTTAAGACCTAATTGGAGTCAGTGGTCTTATTCTCACAAATGTTGGTCCACAACAGTCACAGGTCCTGTTCTCATTTAAGGAGAGGAAACTATACAATGGTGTCACTCAATAGTGATCACCTTATGGTGTGTACCACATCTCCTTTGTACAGAAGAGTTCCAAGTGCTCTAAAAGAAAAAAATCAAGTAGAAAAAGTGGCAAAGGAAATGAATAGTTGAGATATAAAAGTTTCAGACAAAATATTCAAGTAGCCCTTAAGCATAAGAAAAGATGTTCAACATCATGCATACTAAGATAATTGTCTTTTTAAAAATATATCAAACTGGCAAAAATATGAAACTGTTGGTGTATTGTTAGTGAGGTAATATAAACTCTCAAGCATTGCTGGCATCAGTATATATTTGCCAAATACCTATGAAGAACAGTTAGTAATTGGCAATATCTACAAAGGCACATCTCCTGTGACCTAGAAATTCCTCTTTGAAAAATTTATCTTAAAGATACATCAGCTTATATGTGAAAATATATAGATTTTGGCAACAATTGTAAAAGTAAAAAAATGGAACAACCTTAATATGAGATGATGAACAGGGGATGGGTTAAATTAATGATAGTACGTTCATACCCTGGAATAATATGCAACTATATAAACACTGTTACAAAAAAAAGTAATATGTAGAACAGTATATATAAGTTATCTTTTATGTACAAAAGTAGAGAAAAAGAAGAATACCATTTGTATTTTCTTTCATATCCATAAATAAATTCTAGGATGATGATGACAAGTAGATAGATAGATGATAGATAGATAGATAGATAGATAGATAGATAGATAGATAGACTATAGATAGATGATAGATAGATGATAGAATCTTTTACAAATTATAACCTGTGGTTGTTTCTCCAGTGCTACCTAGTCATAGTCAAACCTCCAGTTTTAAGTTCAATGAGAAATAAAGTTATATTATTCTAACATTCAAGGTGGAAACTTCTTATAGATACAGTAAACTGGAAATTGCTGAATCTAAAATTAGCCAAATTCATCATATTCATACTTCTCATACATTTTCCCCTTCTTCCTATTCTTCAAGGTATTGTAGTAGCCCAGCTCTATACCTGATGGATACTAGTTATATATACTAAGTAGTTACATACTTGATGGAACAAGTGTGGTAAGAGACCTCTGACTGTTACCCCCAGTATGCTCAACAAATACTCTCTAAACCAGTGGTTCTCAACCTGTGGGTTGTGACCCCATTGAGGGTTGAATGACCCTTTCACAGGGGTCACCTGAGACCATCCTGCATATCAGATATTTACATTATGATTCATAACAGTAGCAATATTACAGTTATGAAGTAGCAATGAAAATAATTTTATGGTTGGATCACAACATGAGGAACTGTATTTAAAGGGCCAGAAGTTGAGAACCACTGCCTAAACTAACTTCTTTAGAAAATATTTTTCAGACACCTGCAATTGTGAGAATGTGGCAACCTGAACTCTTGTGTTTACCTCTGCTCCCTCTCATGCCCTATTAAAGTGACAACAGAGGAATTGAAAGCCATTAACCCTTTAGGACAAAGCGAACAGAAAGGGAAACAAAAACAGATGAGAGATCCCTCTGTCTCACTTGAATATGAACAGGTGGCCATTCATTTTGTGAAGAGAAAAACCTGAAGTCTGAGCTTATAAAGGGGAAAACTAACAAAAAAACTTGAGTCATGTCTTAGCAGCTCCTCAAATCTTAAACTGTGAGTGAGGAAAGCAGTGAACCAGTCTAACTCATAAAGCAGAGTTCCTGCAATGATCCGGAAGTAGAATTCCAGGTTCTTCTAGAAGTGAGTATGAACAGGGGAGGATGCCTAAAAATAAGGATTAGCTGAAACCTTTCTTTAAGAAGCAACCAGAAAACCTCAGATCTTCCTCCACTCTTGCTCCTCTCTCATCTAGGAGAAAAGACATGATTCATTCTCAGGGAGGAGGAATGATAAGAGAATCCATGACTAGGGACACTGGGGACAGTTAGGAGCATGAGCGCTATACTGAAAACAGACTTACCTTCTTGGCTCCCAGAACACTAGCAGTCAATCGTTCCCAGTCCGGGCAGGAGATGGTAGGCATCTTTGTAACCCCACTAAGGTCTGACTACTCTAAGAGGAAAGTCTCAAGGCACTGACTCCAGAGGTTCGTTAGTAAACAGATCTCTCTACAGGGAAGTCATGGTGGCAGACCACATTCATGGGCTTAGAGCTGCCAATCCACTGGAAATGACATGCAATTACTCTCTGATTGGCAAAGCTCAGAATAAATGGCAGTGCTCAATATTGGCTAGAATATAGGGAAACAGACTCCCACACACACCATTAGTGAGAATGTAAATTGGCATAACCTCTTTAGAAAGCAATCTGACTATATATTTCACACCAATTTAACTAGCAAGAATTTACCTCTCAGCAATTTTATTAGCAATTTACTTGCAAAAATAAGCCAAGCTATATGTGCAAAGATGTTCATTGAAGCATTGTTTATCATAAAAACTGGAGTGAAATTTCACCACCAATAAAAAGAAATGGTTCAAGAAACTAGGTCCATTCATGAAGTGGAATGTTATGCAACCTTTACAAAGAATGAAGTAGATCTATATGTGTTGATACAGTGAGATCTGCAAGGTATACTGAAAAGTAAAAAGAAATAATGTGCAGAAGAGAAATATAAAATACTACCACTTCTATGTACCAGTAAAATATGTATATATTACATTTACACAAACTCACATCCGTTTGTATGTACACACATCTATGCTTACACTTGGGAAGAAAATATTGGTTGCATTTCTGAAATTTGATAAGAGCAGCTCTATCTGGAAAGAAGAATTATGGATCTGGGATGAAGGAAGACTTGTTTTTCATTGTATATGTGTGCTTAATTTTTTTTTTACCATGTGCATGTGTTTTTCCATTTGAAAAAAAAAAAAAACACCCAGACATTAAAGGACTTTTTTTTTTTTAAGTTGTGTATCTTTACCTGAAGCATTAGCTGGATTAGAAATAAAATTCTCCCAATCTATATCCTTGACCTAGAATTTTCCCTTGACACTATGACAGGTAAAATGAGTTCAATAAGTCTGAGACTAAACTCCTGGTCTAGCTGTCTCATCCATGGCTTCCCCCGCCATCAAACATGTTTTCTGTTCCTGCATTTCCCAAGCTGACCACCCTTCACCCAATTTCCTAAATCAGAAACTTGGAAATGACACACAACTCCATCTTTCCCTCACCCCTCTACATCCAACCAACAAATGCTATCAACTCTGCCTCCTAAATTGTTCATAAATCTCCCTATCGATCATCCCTTCTGCCTTAATTGACACAGTTATCCTACCTCCCCCAGATTACTCTCATCTCCTTTTTACTAACTCTGCATTCAGTATCTCTTGAATCCTATTCCACAAAATTGCCAAGGTGATTTCTCAATAGCCTCAATTTGACCATACGGTATCCTGCTTAAAATCCTTCAAGAGTTCTTTGTCTTCTTATCACATAATTGTGACCTGCTCCCTGCCTACCTCATCTACCCCCTCCCCACACTGTTTCCTTTACCTGCCACTCTAAATATTGGCAGGCTCTCCAATCATATCACATAGAGCCCATATCATTCCATCTTCCTGAAGTGTTTTTGCTTCCTCCTCAGTCGAATCCCATCATTACTTAGTGTTATTTTACTTGGCATCTCTACCCAGATTAAGCACCTCTTTATATCGCCTCTTTTATTTTCCTCCCTCAAACTCTAGCACAGTTCCAGGACATAAGGGCTCTCAAGTAAATATATGTTAAATAAACAAGGCAAGGTAGAAACACCAGATCTCATTCTAATGCAGGTAATGATGACTCCTCTAGCCTAATATAAGGTCTTCCTTGAAACAGTGATCCTTGTCAATGCATCTTTTGATTTGTGTCAATAAAACTTGTTCTCCTAACTGGAATCTTACAAATACCTATATTCAATAATGTTTTTACTTGTGTCTTAAGAATTAAAGTAGCCGCAGCACATGGAGAGGCCCACAAAGAGGAACTATCAATGAGATGTGACAAAATTGGTATACATGGCTCAAGTAAGAAAGTAATGGCTTTCAACCAATTAATCTATATATGTAAAAGTCTATGCAACTGTTACAACTGAACTACCAAATGACGGGATGACCAGTCAGTAGCTATGATGCACACTGAGCACCAGGGGGCAGATGCTCAATGCAGGAGCTGCTCCCTGGTGGTCAGTGTGCTCCCATAGCCACCCTCCTGCAGCTGGCCAACCTCCCACAGTCCCTGCCTCCAGCTGGCCAGCCCCAGTTGCCCCGATCAGGACTGGGTAAGATGGCTCCAAACAGCCCTGATCACTGGTCAGGCCAAGAGACCCCACTATGCATGAATTTGTGCATTGGGCCTCTAGTATTAATATAAAGAAGTAATAAGTTATTTTTTTTAAGTTTATAATCTATCCGTGACTGGTTTTTAAAATTGTGGCAAGGTCAACAAGTGGAAAACTCCAATTCATTTAACCTAGAAAATGTTACAGATATAATAAACTAGAGGCTTCTGGAAGGTTGTTTGGCTGTCCGGTCTAATTGGCATGTTACACTTTTATTATTATAGATACTGTTTGCTAGAACAATGGAATCAGAAAAGGAAAATTCAAACTACATAAAGCCCTATGTGGAATGTAAGACATTTAAACCTCGACTCATTTTCCTGGTACTTAAATGTCCTGTACTTGTAGAAACATTCTCCATCACCTTGACAGTTTTCTTTGGTTTACAAATTTTATTTACCTGAATTATTAATGCTGCTTTTGTTTGCACCCATATCTTAATTTCTCTCTCTTCATTCACATGTCACGAGTGTCCTGATTCACATTTCAGGAGATGATGAACAACGTATTTCTAGGAAAATGGGTAGTGTCACCAATGTTTTTGTACTGCTAGAAGATTATTCTTTTTTCCTAGTTGTTTTTTTTTAAATGAGCATTTCTCCTTTTTTATAACCCGTCAATCACTGAAAGTACACTTTAAACTGAATTGAATGGATAAAGGGAGACTTTAAAGTGTGGATTGTGGGTCAGATAAGACAACATAGTACATAGGGATTCCAGTGAGCAAGCAAATCTGTGCTGCAGGAAAAATTCCTCTGGCCAGTAATAACAAACACCAATTAGTAATGTTCAGTAGAGTATTGCTTTAGCTGTACAGCTAAAATCTTCACATTTTTATTAGCATCACCCTATATAACACACAGTGTTCATGCTCAAAACCTGTTTAATTTAGACAGAAGTTTTATTGAAGCAAAAGTTATAAATAGAAATACTCAAGGGTTGATATTATAGCAAGACAAACTACTCAACTTTAATTGAAAGGGAGGGGAGGGATTATCAGTCTTTCAGATCTTTTTTAAAGATTTCTCTGTTTCATTTTACAATAAACTAAACTATAATGATTGAAAAGGAAGAGAAAGCAAGTCTGTCTTTTTGCCAAAGTTCCTCGCAACTCTTTAAGGAAACGATGCCTCGCTAACTCCCACTGAAATCACAAAGATTCAGTTAAGATATCAGGCGACCATATAAATGAACACCCTATGATTTCAAACAGACAAGCTCATTGGGAAGAAAAAAGTTTTCTGTCTTTGATTTCTTTCAGGATGATAAAATGAAAGGGACAGTAATACATATTTTAAGCCCTATGAATTCACCATGGGGCTTTACAATAAAGAGGTAAAAACCTTTGAACTAACAAAGCCCATCACCGTGCACTTGTCCCCTCTCAGGCATCTTATAAAATAAACCGTGCTAGAAGCAGAGACCAGCTGGCTTTTGCCACTACACCTTTAGTAACATAACCCATTTCCAGACTGTATCTGCCCAGCCAGAACGGACCACGTCACTGACTACGCCTGGACTTCTTATCGCACAGAGCTGTCTTCAGTCCGATGCCCTGTGAAAGCATTCCCTCAGCGGCTTACATCGGAGTACCTCTTTGTACTAGCCAAAAGCCTGGAGTGTACAGACTGCATTACGTTGATTAAAGTAGTCCCAGAGACTACCTCGGCTTTTACAGGCCCTTAGATTAAAGACCAAAAAGGCTTCCTTTTTCTGAGGATGTTTTAGTTTTGGTTGGGGACGTAATTTGGATGAGGTGTTGGGTTTTCTGGATTTTTCTTTTCTTTCTTTTCTTTCATTCTTTTTTTTTTTTTCTGGTTTCATTTATTTTCTCTGTAATTTTCAGAGATCAACAAAAAAATGAAAAGACTTTTCCATCAGAAAAGCAGAGAAGGCTTTTACTACAAATGATTTCTAATAATTCCTTTGTTCCATAAACACAGCAGTTACAGCTGCTGAAACTGAAGAAGTCATCACTGTGTCCTGATAAAGCATTCATGCTGGGCCCTGGGAAATAAGCCTTGAGGAAATATAAGTAAGCTCCCTAAATGTAACTGAATGGAAATAACTCCTCCAGCAAATATAAAATCTAAAGGAAAACTGGGGGCCAAAAAATCAAACAGTCTACATGTGAACTGATAAAAAAAAAATCAAGGAAACAAAACGGCACACAACACAATTTGAGTATCTATTTGTACCAAACTAGGACAAGGGTAAGCACAGTGGTTAAGAACATGAGTACAGGAGTTGAAATTCTGGGTTATTAAATTAGCTTCACCAATTAAGTAACTTGGGGAAAGTTAACTTGAAAAACTCCATTTTCTTATCTGTAAAAATGAGGATAATCATAGTCTTAAGAAAAAAGTTGTCTTAAGATTTAGCACAATACCTGGCACATAATACACTGTAGTTCAATAAAGCAAATTTAGAAATAGCAAATGGTATGGTGTGAGACACTAGGCTTAGCTCCCAAAGATCTGGGTTTTAGTTCTGGCTCTGCCGTTTACTTGCTGTGTGACTGTAAGCAGGTTTGAAGCCTCAATATCTCCATCTGTTGAATGAAGGAGTTAAATTAGACTGAAGTTTTGTGTATTCAAATGCCTTCTCAGCAGCACCACTCTATATGTTCAAAACTGAATCACTACAGTGATCTAAACTAATAAAAGCGGAATAGTAAAATTAACCATTTCTCCGGGACGCCCACAGCCAATCAGAGTGACTGTATGCAAATTAGCCCAGCCAACATGGCGGCCGCCACTCACAGACCTGAGTAAACGTTTAGGCAGCGTCCGTTGCAGCAGGAGCGAAAGCGAAACTACCTGCTCGCTGGCTCCTTAGCCTTTGGCCTGAAGCAAAACACACATTTGCAACAATTAAGTGTAACAATTGTTTCATTATAGAAGCCACGAGGTGAGGCAGAGGAGGCTTCCTTAGTAAAAGGCCTCACCTTAAAGGAACAGCATCAATTATAGGAGATAAACTCCAGAAACCTGCGTCCAGCCAGCCTTGCTGGGACGTTGGGTCAATGGGAGCTGTGGGCAGCCTTAAAGCCCCTCACCCAGGCTGGCCAGGCACGCCAGCAGGTGGGCATCCCCCAAGAGGTCCCAGAGTGTGAGAGGGCACAGGCCGGGCTGAGGGACCTCCCGAGTGCACAGAGTGGCTGCAGGGCGGGACAGCGCAGGACCCAGGACCCGTGAGTGGGAAAGAGGCGGCAGGGTTAGAGGGCACCAGGAAGCGGGTAAGAGGCGGCAGCGTCGGTGGCCTGCTTGGTGGGCTTCCCAGGCCCTTTGCGGGGCATCGGGGAGCGGGTAAGAGGCGGCAGGGTCGGCGGCCTGCTTGGTGGGCTTCCCAGGCCCTTTGCGAGGCATCGGGGAGCGGGAAAGAGGCGGCAGGGGGTCGGCAGCCTGCTTGGTGGGCTTCCCAGGCCCCTTGCAGGGCACCAGGAAGTGGGAAAGCAAGGTGGCAGGCTGGGGAGTGGGAAAGAGGCAGCGGGGTGGTCTCGGCCTGCTTGGCAGCTGCCCAGTCCCTTTGCGGGGCACCGGGGAGCGGGAAAGCAAGGCTGCAGGGGCCAGGGGCCTGCTTGGCAGCTCCCCAGACCCCTTGGTGGCACCAGGAAGTGGGAAAGGAAGGCAGCAGGAAACCGGTGAGTGGAAAAGAGTCGGTGGCCTGCTTGGCGGCTCCCCAGGCCCTTTGGGGGCCACTGGGGAGTGGGAAAGTAAGCTCTTGGGGGCTGGGGTCCTGCTTGGCGGCTCCCCAGACCCCTTCCGGGGATCAGGGAGCAGGAAAAGGCTGGCCTGACCACGAGGCGAGGTTTTCCCTGCTTTCTGGTGGCTGGAGGAAGATGGGCAGTAGGCAAGCTTGGGAGGCAGGCAGCACCCAGCCCTGGCCCAGCTCAAAAAAGAGAACAACATGCAGGGGAGGGCAAGAGTCTGAGAGATCAACATAGAGGGGGTGCCTGCTCCAAGCCTGGGGGCAGGCCCCCGGCAGGTAGACACACACAGGAGGACTGCTCCGAGCCTCAGATGCGGCTGGGGGCAGGTCCCCAGTGGCCACACACACACACACACACACACACACACAGAAGGCGCCTGGCAGACTGGGGCCATCATAGGATATCCACTGAGGAGTCCCAGACTGTGAGAGGGCACAGGCCGGGCTGAGGGACTCCCTCCACCCCGAGTGCACAAATTTTTGTGCACCGGGCCCCCAGTTTAGTCAATAATATTAATAACTATGTGTAGTGTCAGATGGGTACCAGATTTCCGGGGGGGGAAGGGGGTCACTTCGTAAATTACATACATGTCTAATCACAAGGTTGTATGCCCGAAACTAGCATAATATTGTGGATCAACTGTAATTGGAAAAAAAAATTTAAACAAAATTACTGCTATTTCCCTAAATACTGATCCATTTGACCAAAAGAGCTTTTATTTCTCTTTGCTAAACCCGCATCTCAGTAAACTTCCCCATTTCAGCAAATAGCACTGCCATTTATCTAGTCTCTCATGACAAAAACCTTTGAAATCATCCTTGATACTTCTTTTTTTTTTTCTAACCCATATTAAATATAGCAGCAAGTCCGACTGGCACTTACCCACAATAAATATCCAGAATTTGACTACTTCCTCTTACATCCACAACTGTCTTTGCTGTCCAAGTCACCATCATCTCTGGTATAGATTATTGCAATATCCTCCTTTTGGATTGCATTACAATTATGAAATATCCGTCATCTCTAATGATGCTTCATACTGTAAAAGTCAACTGTGTCTGATCTCAGTAAGGTTTTAACAGTTTTCTTTTGGCTCAAGTTTTTATCTTTTCCTACCTTTTTACTATTAACTTTTCTATAACTTCAAATGTTTATATCCTTTAATATTTGTAAGCAGCATATAGTTGGGTTTTGTATTTTTATCCAGTCTTCCCACCCCGGTCTTTTACATGGAGTAGTCTATTTACTTGTAATTCACTTACTGGTATAGTAGGTTTATAGCTATGATTTTACAATTTGTTTTCTATTTTACTCTCTGTTTCATATTCATTTTATTCTCCTTTCTTTCCTTTGTTGGATTAATTAAATATATTTTTTCATTTTTTCCTGTTGTCATACTATTCTTTTCATTGTTCTTATATAAATTACATGGATTATATCATGTATACTGAAGTTATTATATTCTATAAATTTTATTTTTATCATTTCCCAATACTGCTAGAATCTTAAAACACTTCAATGCTATTTAATGTTCTCTTGTTTTTTGCATTATTTTATCACGCATTTAGTTATATATCAATTTAAAACTCTAAAAAACATTATTATTATTTTACACAGTCAATATTCATTTACATTTCCCTAAGTATTTGCCTCTTCTAGTATTCTTTATTCCATCTTGAATTTACATGCTTCTTTCTGAAGAACTCCCTTAACTATTTTCTTTCCGTACAGGCCTGGTAGCAACAAATGCTCTCCATTTTATCATGCTTTCAAGGTTCTAAATGTTATTTATTTCATCTTAAATTTTAAAGTATATTTTCATCAGGTATTGAATTCTATCTTGACAGTTACTTTCCTTTATCATACTAAAAATGCTATTCCATTGCTTTCTCACTCCCATGGTCTCAAGTGAGAAGCTGGTTGTAAGTCTTATTGAAGTTTGTTTTTGTTGTAAAGATGCTCAAATTTAAGATTTTCTCTGCTAATTGGTTTTTTATATGAAATGCCAAGTATTGTTTTCATTGTATTTGTCCTGCTTAAATCTATGTCTTAATCATTTTGGAAAACGCTTACCCATTAACCCTTTGAATATTATTTACTAGAGGCCTGGTGCACCAAATTCATGTACAGGTAGGCTCCCTAGGCCTGGCTGGCAATCAGGGCCAATCTGTGGGGAAACCAGCAGGGTAATTGAGAGGGGGGCGCCCCCTGGCATCTGCCTTCGCTGGCCTGGAGCCTGCAGGCTGGGGGCAGCTCCTGTGTTGAGCATCTGCCTCCTGATGGTCAGTGTGCATCATAGCAACTGGTTGTTTCACTGGTGGATTTGCATATTAGGTTTTTATTATATAGGATACTCTATTCTCTTCACTTCTCTTCCTAGGACTTCAAGTACATGTTCCTTTCAGAATGTTCCACATGTTCTTATCTAGCTTTTTCCATTATTTTTATCCTTGTGCTTTGGCTTGTTTTTCAATTTAAACAAGAAACGAAACAAACAAATAAAAACATAAAGTCTCCAGAAGATGCTATGCTTCCACCAGAAAGGCTTTCCTGTCTCTGGAAACAGCAAGGGCAACCAGCAGTGGAACTAATCATCTCAAGACAAGCAAGAATTGAGCTGGGTTGAGGCTTTGATGGAGTTTTGCTAAAACACAATCTAACTCTGCTTGCTCTGTTCCATGGCTCCCTCAGGCCTTTTAGTTGTAAACTTGGACTTTGATTTCCAAAATTTATAAGACTGAGGGAGATTCAGTTATGCTCTTCAGAATTTATGGCTTAGCTCTTTCACTTCCTACTCCCCTCAACTTCCAATGTGGTAAATGTCTTCAAGGAAAGATCAGCTATGTGACAGACTTTTTTTTTATCCCAGCCCCCAAAAAGTAAAAAGTTCTGCTCATTTCTCTGTTTCCCAGCAATGGTTTTCTGCCATGGGTGAGGACCAGATTTCCATTTCTAGATGCACCCATGTTTAATAAGTGTCCTGAATGAAAAGGACCAATAGGTCAATTCACCATTCTTTCTAGGGAATTCCTCCCTTGCCTACTTTGTTTTGGGGCCTCCTCCCTTTGTTTCCTAACCATCATAAGACTATAAGATATTTCATTCTATTTTTTGAAAGCTTTCAACCTAACTCTTTACACTCTATGAAGCCTCAAGGTTCAGTAAATGTTTTATGGGGAAAACTAGCCATGTATCTGAGGTCTATCTAGTCTTGAATTTTGTCATCCTATCTCTACAAAACCATTAAAACCTTTATTTCTTCCAGAAGTAGCCTTCAGCTCATGCTAAATTTTGATCCCCAAGCCATAACCAGAATTATCACCTCAGGGGGGAAAATGACTTATCATCATCAGCCTCCTCTCTTAAATGATTGTGAATCTTGTCTTCAATGCTTCCATAGCTCTCTGGTTCATTTTAGATTATGAGTTTTGAAATTTATCTACCTTTTGCTAACTGTTTTCAGCAGGAGCACTACCTTACCACAACTTACTGCATCATACTCACAAGTGAAACCTACATAAATCTCCTAACAGCCTTTGTTGCTTTCATTTATGGTCATGCTGTAAGCTATTTGCCACACAAAAGCTGGGTTGATTCTTTTAAATTGATCATAACACTCCTACTGAACTTATAAGAAAATCCTAACTTTTTATCATGCTTTCAAGGTCCTAAATGCTCTTGCCATGATACCTCTCTGACCTTATCTCTTAGCTTTCTCCTTCGTGTCCTCTTTGGCCCAGCGCAGTGAATAACATTTTACTACTCCTCACTATGTACTGTAGGTAGGTGCTCCAGGCCTTCTAGTTATTCCTCTAGCATGCTCATTGGAAATCTGTTGTGTCCTCTGTCCCACTCTATGCAAGAATATAAGTTCTATAAGACCAGGGACATTGTTTACCTTATTCAACCACTATACTCCCAGCACCTAAAATAGGTCTAGCCATGTCATAGGTGCTGGATAAATATTTACTTAATAGATAAGTGGGAGAAAAATTGAAGACGCCTTCACTGAAATGAGGCTGAGGTTCTGAAGCCCTGCCTAACAACTTCCTCCTTCCTTCCAAAGATAGCCTAGATCATTGAGAACCGACTGCATATTTTTCAATAAAATTTTAAGTAAACTCTTATAGTGTCCAAAGCAACTTGGGGTTCTAAGTAGCACAGTGTAGAAAGTAAGTGGATCACTAAGATTACTTCCAATTCTAACATTCTAGCCCAAACTAACGTGTTAGGAGGAAAGCTGAATAGCCTAACAGAACTATCTTACTAATCCTTTTTTTTTTGCAAGAAAAATATATGTCTTTAGATACCATATAATCAAAAAGCTAAATATTAATGGCAAAAAAAGAGCAATAACCATATACTTACTTTGTAGTTCCAACTTATTTTCTAGCAAAACTTTTCAGTTCAGTGTTAGGGTTTGGGAACTCAATCAAAATTAGTTCTAGGCTTCTCTCTGAATAAAAAGGATGCTCTTCTTCAGAATGCATTGGAATCTATACAACTGGTTATGCTTGTAACAACGTCATGAATGTAGCTTAAATTTTTGCAGTTTCTCAGTTTGGGTTCATTAAGATCCTACACACAGGGTCCTACAAGTTTCTGTGTAGGTGAGAAGAAAAAAAATAAAATAACGTGTTCCCACTGACTTATGCTCTACTTTCCCTAAAGATGAAAAAGGACTTTATGCTTATGAAACTTCACAAAGTAATGACTACATAAAGTCTAAACAACTTTAGTGCCTGAAAGAATGGTGTTTCATCAAAAAAAGTTATTACTAATCACTCACACAGACCTGGTATTTCCTTCCCACCTCTACAAAAAGTACCAATTTGTCCTCTCTCTCTGGGCAGTTTCCCATCATTTCTCAAGACAAGATTTCCCTGAAGTACCTGCTTAGAGGCACACGGAGTACTTGGTGCACTTTGGTACCAATCCCTTTTCCCTTCAGTACACATCTTTCATGATTCCATGACCCAAGAAGGCCATTGTCTGGTTTATTAGCTTACATAAAATCACATAAAAAGAGTAAGGCATTACAAAGATAAAACTTATTAGAGCTAAAACTTAAAATGAGCAATAATCACCTTACACTTAGGCAGAAATATTTTGGGATAACATTAAATCCATAACCCAAAGGCAAATTCTTTGACAAGTGAGATGATGCACGTTCTCTCTGCTCTTATTCTTAGCTCAACTTACTGGCATCATCAAATATTATCATCATGCTAATCATAAGCCATAACTAATATTCCTGCTATATCCAAAAGAAAAGGCCAAGATCATTTGAAATGTGTACAATCCTTACTTCCTTTTTATAATTAACCTTGATACATTTTTCATTCCTAGGTACTCATTTTAGACATAGGTAATCTATCCTATCTAATAAAAGAGTAATATGCAAATTAGACATCACTCCATGACAAAGATGGCTACCCCCATGGCCACAAGATGGAGGCGTCCATAGCCACAAGATGGCTGTCCCCATGGACACAAGATGGAGGCGTCCATAGCTACATTCTATCTAATAAAAGAGTAACATGCAAATTAGGCATCACTCTGTGAAAAAGATGGCTTCCCCCATGGTCACAAGATGGGAGTGCCCAGTCTGGCTCAGCCCTGACACTGAAGTGGTCAGGCCTCTTTGCCAGGCAGGTGGCAGGGGAGGCAGGGGACCCAAGGGGCAGAACAGGAGATCAGAGGGGTCTTGGGGTCCCCTGCCCAGGCCAGAGGCCTCAAGCATGGGCAAGGGTGGAGCCGGTGATTGGAGGGGTATGAGGGTGCCCTACCCAGGCATAAGGCCTGGGCCAATGGCCTCAGGCCTGGGCAGGGGTAAGGCCAGAGATCACAGGGGCCTTGGCTCTGCAGAGCCAGCAATCAAAGGGGCAGGGGCAGAGCCTGTGATCACAGGGGTCTGGGCACTGGTGGAGCTGGCAAAGCAGTGGTCTGGGGGTCACCTGCCCAGGCAGCAGCCTAGGCTGCCAGTGGGGCAAGGGCAGAGTCAGTGATTGCAGAGGCCTGAGCTCTGTAAAGCCAGCCATCACAGGGGTTTGGGGTCTTCTGCCCAGGCCTATATCCTCAGCCAGAGGTTACAGGCCTGGGCAGTGGTGGAGCTGGGATTGGAGAGGTAGGGGTGGAGCTGGTGATAGGAGTGAACTACAGAGGAAATACCTTTTCTTAACGCTCATTGGCTAAGCTCCCTGTATGCCACTGGTAATATTCTTAGTAACTTGGGTAATAAGAATCCCTCAAGGTGGAACAATAAAATGGCGGCACAGGTAAACACAGTAAATGCGGCCGTGCACAATTATTTTAAAATAACCACGAAAATAAAACACGGACACCACCCACACCCACAGGAAGGCTGGCTGAGTGAAAATTCTACAACTAGAAAGAGACTGAGAGGAGTGGCGGAAGCAAAATATGGAGGTACAGAGGTGCGCGCACGGGGCTCAGGGAGAGGGCTGGTGCCGGAAGACACAGTTCTTTTTCAACCCGGAGGGAGCCACAAGCTCCCAGCGGCTCTGAACTCCAGTTCCAGGAGAGTTTCTGGGGACCCAGACGCATACCTGGAGAAGAGGGACTGGCACTGGGAGGAAATCCAAAGCGGGTTTCTCTCAGCGTTGCTTGCAGCAATTACTATGGGACACAGAGATCCAGTGTCTCTTAGTGCAGGGCTGAGAATTGGCCATAGCTATTTGCTCTACCCTGCAGACTCCCTGAGGCCGTGCCCCTCCTAAGCTGCATCAGAGGCTTTTGCATATAAAAGGCTGAGTAGCCTAAGGCAAAGGCTAAATCAACACCTCCTTAAAGATACAAGAGCCAGCCTCACCCAGTGGCCAGAGTGGGGCCATCCTTAATAAAACTCAGATCCACAAGGAACACACTTGGGGCAGACGCAGTGAGCACAAAAGCCCCACTGAAAGAACTCTTGCCCCATAAAGGTGTCTCCAGCACAGAAGTTCTCCCACTGTAGACACAGCTGACTCTCATAACCAAGTGGCTTAGAGGTTAATTCCTCTCAGTGATCACCTAACTCAGAAAGGGAAGCAGCCAAAATGCGGAGACAAAGAAACAGGTCACAAATGACAGAAATGGAGGAAAGAAAACAACAGGATATAGAGTTCAAAACCATGGTTATT
>PVJC01009510.1:0-19395 GCA_004026665.1 Murina feae | reverse complement strand
TCGAGCATATGAAAAAGGACCAGCTAGAAATTAAGCATACACTGACTGAAACAAAGAATAATATACAGAGATCCAACAGCAGATGAGAGGATCACAAGAATCAAGTCAAAGATATGAAATATGACGAAGCAAAACCCACCCAGCCAGAAAAGCCAAAAGAAAAAAGAATCAAAAAATATGAAGACAGTGTAAGGAGTCTCTGGGACAACTTCAAGCATACCAACATCAGAATTATAGGAGTGTCAGAAGAAGACAGAGAGCAAGATATTGAAAGCCTATTTGAAGAAATAATGACAGAAAACTTCCCCCACCTGGTGAAAAAAGTGGACTTACAAGTCCAGGAAGTGCAGAGAACCCCAAACAAAAGGAATCCAAGGAGGAACACATCAAGACACATCATAATTAAAATGCCAAGAGCAAAAGACAAGGAGAGAATCTTAAAAGCTGCAAGAGAAAAGCAGTTAGTTACCAACAAGGGGGAACCCATATGACTGTCAGCTGATTTCTCAACAAACTTTGCAGACCAGAAGGGAGTGGCAAGAAATATTCAAAGTGATGAATAGCAAGAACCTACAGCCAAAATTACTTTACCCAGCAAAGCCATCATTCAGAATTGAAGGTCAGACAAAGAGCTTCACAGACAAGAAAAAGCTAAAAGAGTTCATCACCACCCAACCAGTATTATATGAAATGCTGAAAGGTATCCTTTGAGAAGAGGAAGAAGAAAAAGGAAAGTAAAAATTATGAACAACAAATACATATCTATCAACAAGTGAATCTAAGAATCAAGTGAATGAAAAATCTGATGAACAGAATAAACTGGTGAATAGAATAGAATCAGGGGCATAGAAAGGGAGTGGACTGACAATTTTCGGGGGTTAAGGGTGTTGGGGGTGCGGGAAGAGAATGGACAATAATCGTACACCTTTGGATGAGGACAGGGGTGGGGGCAAAGAAGGTGGGGTGGGAACTGGGAGGAGGGAAGCTATGGGGGGGAAAAGAGGAACAACTGTAATAATCTGAACAATAAAGATAAATTTAAAAAAATTTTGAAGCAAAAAAAAAGAATCCCTCAAGGTGATCTAGGGTTTTTCCACCACACTCCTGGAGGAAAAAAAAAATGAAAGTCCACTGCTGGAGGACTAAGAAATGTCATATCTTGCCCTACCCAGTATGGCTCAGTGCATAATGCCTCAACCTGCTGACTGCAGGGTCTGGGTTCAATTCTGACAGAGGGCATGTAGGCTCCTCCCTGGCCGTGGCCCAGGTAAGAGGCAACCAATCAAAGTGTTCCTCTCACTTTGATATTTCTCTCTGTTTTTCCCCTTCTCTTCCACATTCTCTAAAAATCAATAGAAACATATCCTCAGCTGAGGATTAAAAAAAAAGAAAGAAAGAAATGTCATATCCTATGAAAGACACATCTTGAAAATGCCTAAAGAAAGTTGTCACTTCTTCATGGTGAAGGGACTGGAGTCCATGTTGATGAAAACACCTTGGTGGCTGAGGTGACTGGCAGTGGCTGCAGCAGCAGAGTGATGGGGCTGGTGGCTTCCCCTAATTAGCCTAGTCGCCTTCCACAAAGGGAGGCCATACTGCGGCTTAGGGCTGCCCCCAAGAGGAGCAGGGAGCGGGATTAAGCCATCAGTAGGACACGCCCTGAGGGCTCCCAATATGTGAGAGGGGGCAGGCTGGGCTGAGGAACCGCCCCCCCCCCAGTATATATATATATATATATATATATATATATATATATATATATATATATATATGCCTAAGCGACCTTCTGACTGTCCCCTTGGTAGCTATGATGTGCAATGACTACCAGGGGGCAGATCAGTAACGTAGAAGCTGCTGAGCTGTGGTGACTTGGCAGCTGCGGTTCTTGGGTGATGCACCTGGAACCAGAAAGGAGGGAGCCCCATTCCAGAGTGCGTCACCCGAGAACTGCTCTCTCGCAATCCAGGACCCTCAGAGGATGTCAGAGAGCCAGTTTCAGCCTGATCCCCACAGGCCAACCTGAGGGACCCCACCTGTGCACAAATCTGTGCACCAGGCCTCTAGTTACCAAATAAGAAACCACTAGAGAATTTTTTGTGACTAGTTCAGCTAGACCTCTCAGAAACCAGGATGATTTATCTTTAAATTGGATTCTAGGATTCATATACATAAAATGCTCCTTACTTCTGGAATCAAAATGGAAAGTACTTTTATCTCTAGATTTTTAGGAGCATGATGACCAAATAAATGAGAAGTGTTACTTTTCATTTCTGAGGCTTAGCCTATTTATCATTCAGAAGTTTCAAATGGTGACCAGCAGATCAAATCCAACACATAGATGAGTTTTATTCAACCCATCAGTGGTGTTTAAATTTTTTAATTCATTATCAACATTAAAAAATGCTTTTAATTCACTTTAAAAATCAGATGTTCCACTTTTCTTTTAAAAAGACTGTGCCTTGGACAGAGAATCAAGCTAAGCAGTAAGTGGAGCTGACATGTAACACACACTCATTTGCCAGGCCAGATCTATAGCCACTAAAGGGAAGGAGAGTCTTTTTCTAATTTGCACAAAGGTACTATACAGTCAGTCTAGCAATGACACTCCCTGGCCCCTCATTCATTCATGGTAACAATCACCTTAGACACAGGAGGATTTAGGCACAGGAAGTAATTTTGAATTTGCTACAGACCCCACCACTCCTTATTATTACCCCCTGCTAAACTACATTATAAGACCTGCCTTGTTTCTCTGTAGACATCTGAGTCTACAACTTCTTGTCAGCAGCAAAAGGAAATGACAGTTTTGATTTCTTCATCTAAATGACATGAGTTTAAGTTCACTTTGTAGAAGTAGGTAGTTTATCTCAGCAATTGGGCTTTACAGTCAGGTAGACCTGGGAGCTGTCTAACATTAGGAAAGTCATAGAACCTGTCTGTGTATCAATTTTATTATCTAGGGAATGAGACTAATATTACCTACTTTGTAAGTTTGCAAATTAAATGAGATGAGCACCACAACATAATGCTTGGAATACATTGGGTATTTTATAAAATGTAATTCCATGTTGATTGCTGAAATGACACCCTCTCCCTGATCCTGACACAGAAATCTGTCAGTACTGTATTTCTGGAATCATGCATATTTGTTCAAGATTATTAGACAGTAGTGTAAAGCATGAGGGTGAGGTCCATGTCTATCTTTTATTCTTTCCCCCAACAATGGCACATAGTAGGAACTTTAAACTTGTTGGTAGAATAAATGAATGCAGTTACTTTCCTGGCTGCACTAAGAATTGGGGAAAGAACTAGATCCTTCTCCCTCCCTAATCCAAGCATCCTTTTCCAACATGAATCAGGGGATACAATTAAGATAGGGTTCTGTGCCAAATAAAAGACAAAAGGAAGATGCACTTGAGCAGTGGAAACAAAATTAAACATTTGCCTTGGTTTGACAGAGATTTCCTGGGCAATTAAACTGCATAATATCATAATCCATTAAATAAAAAAAACAGGGAGGGTCCAAGCACCCCCACGACCAAATAGACCCATAAGGAAGACTATTAATGGGAGCGCTAACTCGGGGAAGGAGATCCAGAACTCCTGGGAAAGAGTTGCAGACTGTCACTTCTCAACTGGCCCCAGGAAGAATTTTAGGATGATGGATGACTGGAAGCTATATAAAAGGACAGGGATTTTTGGAGACTGGGCATGTCCCACCGGCAGTCAATAAAAGAATGGCATTCGATAGATGTTGAACACTATCTCCTCTTTAAAACAAAAACAAAAAGCTGATAGACCCAGAAGGCTAACGTCATTATCCTCTGTCGGCAGAAATAGACTGAGACTTTGGCAAGGTTTTCTCATCGGGGAAAACAAGGTAGCTGTCACCCTCTAGTTAGCCAACTTGAGTCTAAAATGTGAAGGCAAGTGATATTTGTTTTTCCTGAACTATCGGGATCATTCACCCTCCCACTTACTTTGCTTTGAAATGTGCAAGACTGGAGCAATGTACTTTAGTGATCCAGGTTTCTCATTTTTACATTAGTACAACTGGAAAATCGGATGCTACCTCCCTGTGTAATGTAGCACAAAGGTATGCTCGCTGAGGCGTGCAACCAGAATGTGTCAGTTCAGAGGGGAAAAGAATCCCTCGTCGCTGGCATCGCTGGCAAAACATTTTACACTAAAAACTGTAACTTCTAATGCAAGACTTACTAAGTGTTAGACCCAGGGGTGGGGGGTCGGGGGAAGTGTCTTCATGTTGCAATAAATACCCTATTATACAAGGTCTGATTTGATCTACCCTCTTTTTAAAGAATAATGGATTTTTTAGCTGTTCAAAAATGGACAATTTGTGATCATATAATCCCTAAGATGGAAGGTTCCCATGGCTTCATTTTAATCACCTAGATCTTATGCTGTTGGGGAAAAAAAAATGTATTAGATGTCACTATGCTGCACAAATGCTTGTTTTTAAAGAAAGAAAAGAAAAAAAATTTTTTCTGTTTCTACCAGTGAAGAGGCTGTGAGCAAAGCTGCCATTCGTTGATTCCTGTTACATGAGTAGGTGCCTGTAAAAGGCCAGGTGGTGTTTATGCAGATGACTGAGCAAGTTACAATGTGTTCTTCCTTTTGGATAAAACATTAGTGTATCAGATGTGACAAATCAGATGTTCATCTTCCGCACTTCTGCATTATTTTACATTGAGAATTAGACGATGTGCTGGCTTAGCTTTTTTCTCTTTTTTTTCTTTTGTTTTCTTTTTTCTTGGGAATACATTCATGAATAAAGTTCTCACTACACTCTGCATAATCATAGTCTCACAGATAGCTAACCGGCTAGGTAATATGATAATTACAACTATATCTATAACTCGCATTGTAAAGAGAAAAAGCACATGCTCTGGGAAACAAAAAGCACACCATTCATGCACCCTAAGAGCTAGTGAACATCTGATCCATTCCTATGCACTTGTCAGGGGGAAACAGGGTCTGCTCGTTTCGATATCTTGAGAGGAAGCACCTGATGCTCCAGCGTCCAACTAGGAAATGAGCATTTTCTGAGCACCAAAATGACAGGCTCAAAACCGTTCTTCACAACACACGGAACAAGTGTCTACTTCCAATCCAAAGGGATGCCGTATGTAAATTGTATATTTTAAAACTCCCAAAATAGTTTGTAAATACACAGATCACATTCCTGCCTACAGAATTTGCAGTAGCATTACCCCTGCTTGCTGTTGTTATCATGCTTTCTGCCCGTTCCAATCCCCTGAGCCACACTCCATAGCACTACCATTCTGTACAAGTAGACAGGCAGAGGTTCCCCATGCACAGAGACTTCCAATAGGAACAACTGAAAACTTGTGCTGTGGTGTGTAGTAGGTATCTTTATTTTGAGAGCTCCTGTTACAAATTAGAACAGCACTCACTAGGGAGAAACTAACAGAGTAAGGCAACTGAATTGTTTAAGGGCTCTTACAAGTTCTTTGAATGCTCTCAGTCATGTATCCATTTAATAAATATTTATTGAGTTCCTTTCATATGCCATTTAAGATAAGACCTTTTTTGCCAAGCTACATATGCAAGTGTACCAGTGAAATTTCAGAGGGCAGGTGGAATCACAGAGACTGTATGGAAAACATCATGTTTTTGCTGACCCCTGGATAGATAGCCTCTAAGATAGGAAGAGTGGGTAGATAGGAAGTGGGATAGGAAGAAGGGGTTGTAATTCTAGACCACTATCCTATTAATAAAGAACTAATATAGTAATTAGACTGAACAGCAGAGCAACCACCCAGACAACCTTCTGGACAAAGCCAGGACTGCGAGGGCTGAGCCCCTTGCATGAATTTTGTGCATCAGGTCTTAGTTAGATATAATTTTATTATTTAAAGTAGTGATTAATGTCATTCACATATGTTACAAAATATAGTTGGGGTATTTTATTATTAAAATGTTAATATTTTAACATATTGTGATACATGTAATATGTTTTATTTACTATTGATGTAATTATTATTAGATAATAATTAATATATTTTAATGGTAATACCTATTATAATAGCTTACATTTATAAAGCATTTTTCTTTGTGCCATGCACTATTCTAACTTATACAGCAATTCAGTTAACTCCCACAACAATCATTAGGATACCCATTTTACAAATAGAAAGGAGAGGTTAGGTAACTTGCCTAAGATTACTACAAGGATGTGGAAGAGCTATGTTTCGCCAAAATAGCCTGACTCTAGAGCCCATGCCTATTAAAGACTATGCTCTACAACTATAAGATTGAAAACTACGGAATAAAATGTTACAATAAATTACAGACGTCGGTTGTCAAAGTATTAGGTTAATTCTTTTTTTTCATTTCCACTTCTCCCATCCCCTGCAATACACAGTCATTTTCAAAGTCCCATCTCTTCTACTCCTGCATATCTCTACTCCACTCCCTCTCCACTGCCGCTGACTTTAGGCATTCTTCATCTCCTCTCAGCGCTATGACTTGGAGCTCCCCTTTTATAATTCATTCACTCCAGCATCAGTTATGCAGTAGCAGTAATACTTGGGTACATGCTGTAAATAATTTGCTCCTGATCCCAGTAAAGTTACAAAGTTTATAAAGCACTTTACCAGTACGGGAATTGGGTAAAAATGATATAATTTGCCTTTAGCCACACAACTAATAAGACCAAGAGAATGGATTTAAACCCACGGCTATCTGACTCCCAAATCACTCCTCTATCCTCTAGACCAGCGATCGTCAACCGGTGGTCCGGGAGGTCCGAAAGTTTGGCAACCACCGCACTAGACTACCTTGCTATTGCTTTTATTTTATTTTATTTTAATATATTTTATTGATTTTTTACAGAGAGGAAGGGAGAGGAATAGAGAGTTAGAAACATTGATGAGAGAGAAACATGGATCAGCTGTCTCTTGCGCATCTCCTACTGGAGAGGCGCCCACAACCAAAGTACATGCCCTTGACTGGAATCAAAACTGGGACCTTTCGGTCAGCAGGCCAGCGCTCTATCCACTGAACTGGTCAGGGCCCTTGCTATTGCTTTTAGACCCTCAATTGTAGATTCAATATTGATGTAGACACATTACACACATTCAATTTAATTCTAACAGAGCCTTCCATGGAGGTTCTGCCCATAAAATACGCTTTATACATTCCTTAAAACACTTTTTATGAGTATGTGTTACAATATTTTTTGATAAATTTTATTAATTTTTTACAGAGAGGAAGGGAGAGGGATAGAGAATCAGAAATATAGATGACAGAGAAACATCAACCAGCTGCCTCCTGCACACCCCCTATTGGGGATGTGCCCACAACCAAGGTACATGCCCTTGACCAGAATCGAACCTGGGACCTTTCAGTCCATAGGCCAATGCTCTATCCACAGAGCCAAACCGGCTAGGGCTACAATATTATTGTAATTTGTGTACAACTGTACCTTCAGTTCCTCAAAGTCAAGCAGGATAATATTCACCTTGATGTCACCTCAGAACCTAATAAAGTGTCTTACATATATATGACAATAACTCAAAAAAATGATTCCTGCATAAGTAAACCCATAGTGGTTTTGGATAATTCAGAAGCTGTTTAGAACCATCATCATGAATGCCACTCAATATTACAGTATTAATAACATTAGTGAGAAAATAGAGAATATTGGCATGACTGTTTATTATACTCATTTTCTACTGCTATATAATAAATTGCCACAAAATTAGCTGCTTAGAAAACACCAAAATTTATTAGACACACAGTTTCCATGGGCAGGAGTTCAGGAATCATTTAACTGGCCCTCCTACTCAGAATATAGCAAGGGCTGGTGATCTAAGTGCTGTCCATGCTGTGGACCTTTGTGGATCTCACATGGTTGTTATCAGAATTCAGCTACTTGCTAGTATAGGGTTGAGATGCCCGCTTTCTTGATGATGGTCAGCTGTGGGCCACCTTTAACTCCTAGAAGCCCTGTAGTTCCTTACCATGTGGCCCCCTTGGAGTATAATGGCTTACTTCTTTTAGTCTAGCAGGAGAATCCCTCTCCAAACAGCTAAAACTAAGTCCCATAGAATCAAGGGAGTGCCTGTTCCATCACCTTTGCCATATAATGTAACCTGATTAAGGACATGACTGTCTCATCAGTGTCGCAGGTGCCATTCAGGCTCAAGGGGAGGGAGGAATACAGGACACCTGCGCCAGGGAATCTTGAGGGCCATCTTAGAATTCTGTCAACCACAGTGTGTTCCCAGAAGCAAATCCTTGGAAATGGATTGATGGAAAGTTACTTATTTCATTGTTTCTGAAACAAAACAAACAAACAAACAACAACAAAAAAAACAGTAAAGGAATAGGGAAGTGGTCATGGAAGTTAGGGAAGCCACGCAAGGGATAAGAACTTCAGCTCAGCTCCACAACGCAGCTATATGCAGAGAGCTTACGTGTCATGGAAAGGCTGTCCAGATCAGGAGTAAGGGAACTGGGTTACTACACTTCTGTCCCTGTTGGCCATTGGTTCCATGGCTGCCCCTGAAGATGTACATTCCCAGACCCTTCAGGCATTCACAGGCAAACTAGACACCCATAGCCGAAGAAAAGCTTTCTGACAAAGCAGGACAGGTGCTAGCTGTCAGGAGTGAAAACTTCTGGGTGTTGACATGAACAAAATGGTAAAGAGATCGGAGGACATAATAGGGGACACCATCTCCTACATGACTTTTGAATAAATGTTTTAAAAATCACAGTGAAAATTACATCATTTTGTTAAAAATTACATGCATATAATTAATTATTTAATAAAATTATGTAGACTTAAGGTTTTGGCACTATGATAGGCTAAGTTGATATGCACCCTACACTTACTACCACCAAAAACAAACAAAAAATGCTGAGTAAATCTAGAAAGGACTGGGAGAAAGCAATTCTTTAAAACTGTATGAAGACTTGAATTCACTCTCAGTCTGAACATGCATGAAAACTATCCCAATCAGCACCGCAAAGGCTTTGAGAATTGAACTATAGTCTAGACCAAGCATGTCAAACTCTCGGACCGCAAGCCATATGCCTCATTTATTTGGCCCATGTTAGCCTTTGAGTTTGATATGCTTGATCTAAACTGTCATTAGAACTAATCTCACAGAAACCAGGTCAGGACTCGCAGTCTAAACCTAATAGTGTTCATTTCTTTGGCACCTTACCTGTTGAAACACAGCCATTTCAATCATTTCCTGACTCCAACTAACTGAGAGCACTGTGATTTTCTATGGAATCTGCTACCTCTCTACTAATCTTGGTATCTGTGTGCATGGGTTCCAGACTCACCATCCTGCCCCAGGCAGGGCCAAAGCCAGCACCACCACCTCAAGCCCCCTGAATCTGCCCCAGCCAGGTGCCTAAGAAGCTATCTATTGTTGGACCATGGCCACAACCATGGGGCATTCCAATGCTCCCAACTGGCAGCACTCAGCATCGCCAGTTGCACATGGTAAGCACATGGAGTACAGGCCTCTAGCCAGGTTCCCCACACCTGAATGACATTTTTAAAGTGTTAAATGACAAGAATTATCAGCATAATCCTGTATCAAAAATACCCATCAGAATGAAGGCAAAATAAAGACATTTTAGATGAAGAAAACTAAGAAAATTTGTCACCAGAAGATGTGTTTTAAAACAATTCTAAAAAAAATTTTCTTCAAGTAGAAAGAAAGCAGTAACAGAAAGAAACACAGTGGGTCAGTAATAAAGACAGAACAACAGAAATTGTAAATATCTGAGTAAGTAAAATAGATTATTTTTACCTCTAGCATGTGTGGAAATGTGCATGATTGCTGAAAGCAAAAATTATAACACTATCTGATGGGATTTTGTATGTAGGTGTACTATATGTGACAACTACATGAAATATTTGGAAAGGGCAAAGGAACTTAAGATTGCTTAATTTTATCTGAAATGGTAAAATATTAATTCTAAAGATATTGCATTAAGTTTTATACCTATAATGTAATCTCTAAAGCAATCACTAAAAGAAAAACTGGACAAAAATATACTAGTATATTGAAAAGCACTACAGATAAATGCAATGAAATCCAAATATCCAAATAAATACAAAGAGAAGAAGCTAAAAACAAAGGTATGAAAAACAAAGATGAACAAAAATCTAATACAGTAGTAGACCTAAATCAAATCATATTAATTATACTAAATGTTAATGGTCTAAACACACCAATTAAATGGTAGAAATTGTCTGATTGAATTTTTAAAAAGACTAACCATACACTGTTTTTAAAAATTCATCTAGAGCTAATGATTTTTACTATATATATATATAAAATTGATTTTTTGCGAAGAGGAAGAGAGAGGGATAGAGAATTAGAAACATCAATCAACTGCCTCCTGCACACTCCCTTACCGGGGATGTGCACAAAACCAAGGTACATGCCCTTGACCGGAATCAAACCTGGGACCCTTGAGTCCACAGGAAAACGCTTTATCCATTGAGCCAAATCGGTTAAGGCTAGAGCTAATGATTTTTAAAAAGTTAAAAATAACAAAACAGAACAGGATACAACATGTAAATACTAATTTTTAAAATGCTGGCGTGGCTATCTATACTAATGAAAGGGTAATATGCTAATTAGACCAGGTCAACCGGGCATATTCCAGTTGTCCAGTCCTCCTTCTGGACAAAGCCACAGTGGTGGGGGCCAAGGCAGAGGCAGAAGCAGAGGCAGTTAGGAGCGATCAGGCTGTCAGGGGAGGGCAGTTGGGGGTGATCAGGCCAGCAAGAGAGGGCAGTTAGGGGCAATCAGGTAGTCAGGCAGAGGGGTTAGGGGCAATCAGGCAGGCAGACAGGTATGCGGTTAAGAGCCAGCAGTCCTGGATTGTGAGAGGGATGTCCAACTGCCAGTTTAGACCCAATCCCATAGTGGGGTCCTGGATTGGAGAGGGTGCAGGCTGGGCTAAGGAACCCCTCCCATGCATGAATTTTGTGCACCAGGCCTCTAGTATTAATATAAGATAAAGCAAATGTTAGAATAAGGGAAATACCAGAGACAAAGAAGAAATGTACATACTAAAAAAGATCCAATTCACCAAGAACACTTAACAATTCTAAATATGCATTCACCTGTCAATGCAGTGATATCCTCTATTTCATTCCTGATGTTGGGAATTTGTTTCTTACCCCTTTCTCTTGATCAATTTTGCTAGAATCTCATCTATGGTTTTTTTGTTTGTTTGTTTTTTTAAAAAAGAGCTTTTTGGTTTCATTGATTTTCTCTTTTGTTTTTGTGTTCTCCATCTAATGGATTTTTTTCTCTTTATTTTCTTCTGTTTCCTTTTGGTTTAGTTTCTCTTGGTTTTTTGTTTTTTGTTTTTTTTTTAGTTTCTTAAGGTGAAAGCTTAGATCATAGATTTGATATATGTACATATTTTCTGATAATTGCATTCATTACTATAAATTTCTCTCTAAGCACTACTTTAGTTATAACCCATGGATCTTTGTCATTTTTTCATATTCATTCAGTTCAAAATATTTTGTAATTTCTCTTAATGCTTTTCTTATACCCATGGATTAAGTAGTGTGCTATTTTATTTCCTAATATTTGGGCATTTTCCAGATATTCTTCTGTTATCGTCTTCTAGTTATGGTCACAGAACAGAATTTGGATAAGTTCAATTCTTTAAAATTTAAGAATGTGGTCTATCATGGTGAATATTCCATAGGCATGTGAAAAGAATGTATATTCTATTATTTGGGGGGTGTTCTATAAATGTCAATTAAGTCAGGTTGATTGGTAGTATTCAAACTTCCTATATCTTTTCTGTCTAATTATTATATGGATATTTGAGAAAGCAGTGTTGAAGTCTCCAACTGTCACTGTGGATTTGTTATATGAATAATCTTTTCAACAAATGGTGCTGGAACAACTGGACTTACACATTCAAAAAAAATTAATTTAAACTTATACCTAACACCATTTGCCAATGTTAACTCAAAATGAATCAGGGGTCTACATTTAAAACAATAAAATATAAAACTATTAAAATAAAACATTAAAAAAATCTTCATGACTTTGGATTAAAGACTTTTTTAAAATAATGTTGTTGTTAATATTTTTATTGATTTCAGAGATTAAAGGAGAGTGACAGAAACTGGGATCAAGCCCACAACCTGGGCATGTGCCCTTGACCAGAATCAAACCCAGAACCCTCCAGTCCCCAGGCCGATGCTCTATCCACTAAACCAAACCAGCCAAGACAAGACTTCTTAAATAGAACATCAAGAAACCAATCCACAAATGAAAAGGATTAAAAAATTGGACTTTATCAAAATAAAGATATACTGTTCTGTGGAGGACTACCAGGGGGCAGCTCCTGTGCTGAGCGTCTACCCCCTGGTGGTCAGTGCGTGAGATAGTGACCAGTCATTTCACTGGTCATACTGCCATTCAGTCAATTTGCATATTAGGGTTTTAATATATAGGATTAATTTCAGAGAGGAAGAGAGAGGTGAGAGAGATAAAAACATCAATGGTGAGAGAGAATCACTGATGGACTGCCTTCTGCACTCCCCACACTGGGGATAGAGCCTGAAACTTGGGCATGACTCAGAATCGAACCTGTGACCTCCTGGTTCATACGTCAACACTCAACCACTGAGCCACGCTGGTTGGGCAATCAACCAATTTTTTAATGGGAAAAAGATATGAACCAAAGAAAACATATGAATGTAAAATAAACATATGAAAAGATATTCAACAACATTAGACATCATGGAATTCCACATTAAAACCACAATGAGATACCTGTACACATATATTAAAATAGCTTTTTTAAAAAGGCAATTCCAAGTGTTCATGAGTCTGTAGAGCAACTGGCCCTCATACATTGCTGATAGGAATGCAACATAGTACAACCACTTCAGAAAACAATTTGGTTTTTATTATAAAATTAAACCTATTTTTAAAAAATAAAATTAAACCTACACCTGCCATATGAATCAGAAATCCTACTTCCAGGAGTTCATTCTAGCGAAATGAAAACTTATGCTCACACAAAAACCTGCATAAATGTTTATCGCAGCATAATTGCCAGAATTAGGACTCAGCAGAGAAACACTATCTTACCCACGGTTATACCTCTTCCCCAGGGAAAGACTGCATCCAGTGCAGTCACAGACCTGGCCTCCTTGCTTCAGTTGAGACCATTTTACAGGCCTATCCCAGCTTCAGGGGCGGGGGAAGCATCTGTCATGACTGCATCACAATTCAGCTTCTCCCAGCTTTACCCAATTTTGTCTCCTGAGGACAACCCACAAAAAAGCTCCTGGGAAACGCAGCTCTGATGTAGTAAAATTAAGTGTGCCTCTAAAGAGGGAGAGAAGAGGATGGGATTTGGAATGAGATTGGGAAGCAGTTAACAGACTTAATTTGAATGTGTTCTTTTATTCTCTTTTTTGTATGTTTGAGAGATTTTATAATTTTATAAATATGTGCATGCTTTCATGAGACACTGTGAGATATATTATGGTAATTTAAGCCAAAAATCTCTGCCAATTATGTAGTGATTTCTAGAAAATTTATAACATGTAATGCAGGTAATAATTTACACAGGGGGGGAAATCTCAAATATTGAAATGTCAAGTGAAAAAGTCCACATGTACTTAACTAATATTTTCCTGAAAGTAACCTGTAAAAAAAAATTTTTTTAAGTTTAGAAAAAAACAATTTTGCAATAAAACAAATAAAAGAAAAAAGAATATTATCTATTTTCACAAAATAATAAAGCCTTTTCTAACATAATAGAGTTTCTTTTTATTGGTTTTTATTACAATGTAAAAGAACAATAGTGTCAAAAGGAAGTTTATATCACATTTTACATATATTATCTCACTTGATCAATAAAATGTGTTTAGTTATAAACCTCTGAGTTGTGTGGCCTTAAACATAAAAATGAGCCCTAATTTTACTCTTGACAACTTTACATGTTAGTAGCGTGCCAAATTACAGGGTGGTAAGTCAAGAAACTGGGAGAGAAAACTGCTATCATAACTTCCCAGAACTGAAGAAGCCATAGGCCAGGTGAATCATCAGGGGAAAAATTCACCCTCTGCCTCTTCATCCTACTCACAGATTCTAAAACTGGCTGAGGACACTTGAAAGAGCCTTCTTGGTGAGAAAACTCTTTTTTCTTCCTGACATGTGCACATACACACAAGCATGCAGTACGTCAAGTTCAAGAGCCTGCAGCAGAATAGGTCTAGAGAAGGGAGATGGTCCCTAAAAGGCTCTCTATATAAAAGTTGTCAAAAAAACAAAACTGCTCACAAGGACTGAAGTTCCAGGAGTACTCATATATGGAGTGAAGGACAGATTAACCACAAGTCTGTCTGCAGAATAAACATCAAAAATAAAAGAAGAGACCAAATTCTCCTTAGAATAAAACTTTTTTGTTTAGTTCTTATTTTGAACGCTTTCCCACAGAGAATAGAATATGAAACCAAGGAGCCCAAATCTTATCTCAGAGAGAGAACATTAAAGAGCATAAGAAAGAGAACTGAAGAGTTATTCAACGGACAAAGGGTGGAAGTGCTTTGGTGCTATTCTATTTTTCTGGAGGAGGACTTAAGCTACAGGAGCCTGAGGGAAGAAGTCAAAAGTCTTGGATAAAGACTAAGACTGGTAAGAAAGACAGAGTAGAAGAGAGGAATGGCTCTGCAGTGGCAGCCAGAGGCCATTTCAGGAGGTGCCATCTGCCGCCTAGGATTGGAGCTCTCCCAGGGATTGTCTCTAAGCCTGAGTTCAAAAAACAGGCAATGTCACTAGCCAAGATTCACATCATCCCAGAAAAGAACATTGGGGTCTGCAGACACTGAGAAACTGACCACAGCATAAAGCATATTCTCTCCTTACAAGGGATCAAATTCCAAGGATTTGTTTTCAAGGATTTTGTCATTCAATACAGGAGAAAGTAAATTAATATGGGGTAACATATGATTTTTAAAAATGTAAGTTTATGTCTATAATTAACTACTGTTGTGTAACATGTAAGAGTTAAGTACTTAGAAATTGAAGAAAGAGTAATGAGAACCAGGTAAAGAACACTAGATAAATATTTCCCAGGAGATGTAAGTTTTGCACACATGGTAGGTGTCACAGGTCTGTGGAGAAGAATATGGGGAATATGTAACAGACAAAAAATATTGCCACCAAGGCAGAAATGAGAAGGGTGTCTTTGAGATTTACCTTGCTGAAGCATTTGCTAAGATGCATCAATAAACAAAAAAAGTGCCATCAAAATAAGCGGCAGATAGAGATTTAACACGAATCCATCAGTTTTCATAATTAGTCAATTAACTGTAAAGGGACATAATTGTAGCTTTATGTGGGATTGAGGAGAGCAGTTCAAAGCTTTCCAGAACTATGAAGAGTCTGCGTTTTTCACCTTATTTGCAAGCTGACAAGTTAGCATGCAGAAATCATGAGATTCTATGAAGGACCTAATTGTTCATGGCCCTGCCGGCCACACGAGCATCATTTTTGCATCAGTTACCCTTTACCCTCTAAATGCCACATGGATTCTGCACAGGCAGTAGATTTGCATCCTAGCTGAGATATACTGAACTTATGAAATCCAAATCTTTATAATGAGCAGTAAGAAAACCTGTGTGATCTTTGCTCCACAGAGGCCTGGTGCACAAAATTCATGAATGGGTAGGGTCCCTAGGCCTGGCCGGCGATCAGGGATGATCAGGATCTTCCCGCTGCCAGCTGGGGCCTTCCTTCTGGCTGCTGGCCTGGGCCTTCCTTTGCTCTGTGCCACCCCCTGCTGGTCAGTGCACATCTTAGTGAGCAATTGAATCCAGGTCTTCGGGTTGAACTCCCAAGGGGACACTTTGCATATTAACCTTTTATATATATAGATACTAGAAAATAAGCAAACCTGCTTATTTGAAAGGGTCATCCAGAACAAAAAGACAGTTTATGTTTCTGCTCACAAAATATTTTAAAATGCAAGAGACCAACGAAGAATTGTCTCCATGCAAGTGGAGCATAGAAAAGCCCACAGAATGGGTGAATGGGAAAACAAAAATTCAAAGATAAAGGAATATAACAAAGCAGTAAATAATACAGTGAGGGACAAAAATATAGCTTCTTTGCAGAAGAATCAGCAAAAAATGTATCATGATCTGAAGGTCTGAATCTTTAGGAAAAGGCCTGAAAGGAAAGGAGTGGGAAAGACTCAAACAAAACTACTCTGTATTAGTCATCTTTGCTGCATAACAAATTACCCAAAACTTAGTGGTTTACAACAACAAACATCTATTATTTCACATAGTTTCATGGGTCAGGAATCTGGTAGCAGCTTAGCTGGACATTCCTGCTTCAGAGGATGCAGTCTAGATGTTGGCTGGGGCTACCGTCACCTGAAGACTTCACTGGGGCTGGAAGATCTGCTTCCAAGCAGATCATTCATTCTCATGCCTGGCAAGTTAGAGCTGGGGGTTTCTAGGAAGCCTCAGATCCTCCCCAGGTAGACATCTCCATAAGGCTGTGCGAGTGTCCTCATGACATGCAAGTTGGCTTCCCTATGAGTTAGTGATCCAACACACAGCTAGGAAGTAGCTACAATGCTTTTATCATCTAATCTTGAAAGACACACACTCTCACTCCTATCATATTCTATTCCTTAGAAGTAAGTCACTAAGTCTAGCTCACACTCAAAAGGAGAAATAAGCTCCTCATCATACAGGGTATAATATGATGTACTTTAAAACCACCAAACTCTCCAAGTTTATGTACCTGACATGGCCATGGAACATATTACTAGTGAGCAGTAAACTATGTCACTATTTGTGAGACCGTAGTTGAACCAAGAGACAGGCTTTAGAGTAGGGTGCAGAAAGATGAGCTGCTTTGGGTAGGGTGAAGATAATATACCACGCTCGCAAAATTTCTAATTTGTTCTTTATGAAAATTTATATTTTCTGCTACTTCTTATCTCGTTCTATCACTGGTACCTAGTTCAATTGTAGATAAATACCCATATAATTGTTTTGGCTTTCTCTTGATTCAAGTGTAATGCAAGTTGTTGTTCCCACAGCAATTTTTTTTTCAAATCAAGCACTGCTGTCCAGGCAGAGGGGAAAAATTGATCCAGATGCTGAGGAGAAAATTGTGTTGATCTCTAACAGAGATCTATTATGCTGAGGTTACAATCAGTTCCGTTCCAAGTCACGGGGTTCTTGTGGTCAGGGTGAAGAGCCAAAACCTTCTAATCTCTAGCCAAACTCAATTTTCTCCATGGATGTATCACTTCTTAACATTTTGGCTTATTCTTTAATAGTACCGTGATGGTTAGATCTGTGTTTATGCAGACTACTCAGGCAGTGTATAAGATGAGTGAGATTATAGCCAAGAATGCCCGGCGGGGTTCCATTACAATATCCCAGGGAAGAAATAATAAAGCCCGAATGCAGGCAGTCTTACTGAGAGTAAGAAAGACAGGAAAGCCCTGACTGGTTTGGCTCAGTGGATAGAGCGTCAGCCTGCAGACTGAAGGGTCCCAGGTTCGATTACAGTCAAGGGCATGTACCTTGGTTGCAGGCACATCCCCAGTAGGTGGTGTGCAAGGGGCAGCTGATGGATGTTTCTAACTCTCTATTCCACTCCCTTCCTCTCTGTGAAAAATCAATAAAATACATTTTTTTAAAAAAAGAGAGAGGAAAGTTTCAAGAGAGATTTCTGAGATATAATCCTCAGAGCTTGGTAACTAATTAGAGGTAGGAGGTAAGGGAAAGGGAAAAGTGGAAGAAAACTTAGATATGTCTGATTAGGGTGACCGACTAGTCCCAGATTATCCAGGACTTTTGCAATTTTGCCACTGAAGGTCTCGTGTTCCGGAAAACACTTCAGTCTCAGGCAAACTGATGTATTCAGATGTCCTTATGACAGGAATAGCATTGATGTACATGGAGAATACAGGACAGTCTGTGATAGAAATAGCATTAACTTAGAGGATAAAGGATGCCTGTGATCAGAGTAGCAATAATTTATAGAGTAAATACAAAAGGAGGAACATGTTTTCTGTAAAAATAAATTCTGTGTGTGGACACGTTGGGTTTAAGACAATGCAGAGCACACAAGGATAGACAAATTGCAAACGCATTTTCAGAGCCCAGTGCAGAGGCTGGGACTGGTTACGAAGAATTGTTCATCATCACGTGAAAATTGATGTCATGCAAGAGGATGAAGATCTCATCACGAGGACATATGAAGTAAAAAGGAAAGGGGAGTGAGAATAAGACTTAGGTTTGGAAAAACGGCGAGGAGTGTGCATACTAGTGGAAGAAGAGAACTCATCAAAAGAAACTGAAAGAAAAGTGGGGAAATAAGAAATAGTGATTATCCCAGAAACCAAGAGAAAGGGGAATATTTAGAAGATCTGAAGGAAGGGCAACAATGTCAAATGTGGCCGAGAGGAGTCCAGAGGACCTGGAAATTAGGTCTATTTCCTGTGGTGATGGAAAGGAGGTGATATTAGAAGCCAGTGCTAGGACTACTAAGAATGGCACCTGGGCCCAGCCTCAGCTAAATTAAGAAGGTATGTCCAACAGATGCATGTCCATTGGAGCCCCTAAGAGCCGAGAGAGAAAAACCATGCATCATTTCATCCAGCTTACTCTCTATTCCCAGGTCTTGAGTGGCTATTCAAGCTTTATCGACAGCTTTATTGTTAAAAGAACTAACGTATATTGAAAAGCCAGTAAGAACCAGGCACCTTATATGCTTTATTGCATTAATCATGGTAACACAATGAGGAACTATTATGAAATACGTCATTTTGCTCCTCTTCAATATCTCTACATCTTAAAAAGCGCTAATGCTAAAAACTAAACAATTTTCTACAACATACCATCATCTTTCAATAACATTCCCCTCGTCTTTGAGATTGTTTAGTATCTCTGAATTGTAAGTCGCTATTGTCTGCTTTGGTTCCCAAGTATCAAATAAATATTTTTCTAATTTATTAAGGTATCTTTAAGTTCCATTATAATTTTCTGATAATAGAAAAATATATTTCTATCATTTAAAAATGTATTAAAATATGTTTATTTTTATAATGCTAATATATAAATTATCTAATATAATAAAAGCAAAACATGCAAATTGATCGTTACCACCAGCCAATCAGAGCGGCTGTATGCAAATTAACCCAGCCAAGATGGAGGCCAACAGCCATGGAGCTAGAGCAAACCAAAGGATTCTGTTGCAACTGCCTGCCTAGGCTGGCTGAGCCTCTGCTCACAGCCACGCCCACCAGCCAATCAGAGCGGCTGTATGCAAATTAACCCAGCCAAGATGGAGGCTGGCA
>PVJC01009509.1:0-45780 GCA_004026665.1 Murina feae | reverse complement strand
TTGTGGATATTGTACCATCCTTGCATCCCTGGGATAAATCCTACTTGGTCGTGGTGTATGATCTTTCTGATGTACTGTTGGATCCGATTTGCTAGGATTTTGTTGAGGATTTTGGCATCTATGTTCATGAGGGATATTGGCCTATAATTCTCTTTCATTGTGTTGTCTTTGTCTGGTTTTGGTATTAGGGTAATGCTGGATTCATAGAATGAGTCTGGAAGCATTTCTTCCTCTTGAATTTTTTTGAATAGTCTGAGGAGGATAGGTTTTAGATCTTCCTTAAATGTTTGGTAACACTCCCCTGTGAAGCCATTTGGCCCCGGGATTTTGTTTGCTGGGAGCTTTTTTATTACTGCTTCAATTTCTTCCATAGTGATTGACCTATTGAGATTTTTAGATTCTTCCTGATTGAGTTTTGGAATGTTGTATTTTTCTAGGAATATGTCCATTTCCTCGAGGTTGTCCAGTTTGTTGGAATAGAGTTGTTCATAGTATTCTTTAACTATCCTCTGTATATCTGTAGGGTCTGTTGTTATTTCTCCTTTTTCATTTTTGATTTTGTTTATTAGGGTCCTCTCTCTTTGCTTTTTGGTGAGCCTGGCTAGAGGTTCATTAACCTTGCTTATCCTTTCAAAGAACCAGCTCTTGGTTTCATTGATCTTTTGTATGTCTTTTTGGTCTCCATGTCATTTATCTCCGCTCTGATCTTTATAATTTCCTTCCTTCTGCTTACACTGGGCTTTTCTTGTTGCTCTCTTTCTAAATCTTTGAGTTGCAGGGTTAGGTAATTTATTATCATTGTTTCTTGTTTTCTGCAGTAGGTTTGTAGAGCTATGAACTTCCCTCTCAAGACTGCTTTCACTGTGTTCCATAGATTTTGGATTGTTGTGTTTTCATTGTCGTTTGTTGCAGTGATGTTTTTTATTTCTTCTTTGATCTCTCTGGTAACCCAGTCATTGTTTAATAGCATGCTATTTAGTCTCCATGTGTTTGATTTTTTTGGATTGTTTTTATTGTAGTTGATTTCCAGTTTTATGCCATTGTGATCTGAGAAGATGCTTGATATGATTTCTATCTTCTTGAATTTGAAGAGACTTTGCTTGTGCCCCAATATATGGTCTATCTTTGAGAATGACCCATGTCCACTTGAAAAGAATGTATATTCTGTGGCTTTGGGTGAAGTGTTCTGAAGACGTCTATTAAGTCCATCTGCTCTAGTGAGCCATTTAGGATTGATGTTTCTTTGCTGATTTTTTTGTTTAGAGAATTTTTCCAATGGTGATAGTGGGATATTAAAGTCCCCCACTATGATTGTATTGCTGTCCATCTCTCCCTTGTTATCTTCCAGAAGTTTTTTTTGTGTATTTGGGTGCTCCTATATTGGGTGCGTATATGTTTACCAGAGTTATTTCTTCTTGTTGAATGGCTCCCTTTAGTATAATGAAGTGGCCTTCCTTATCTCTTTTTATGTCCTTCACTTTGAGGTCTAATTTGTCAGATATAAGTATTGCTACCCCAGCTTTTTTTTCATTTCCGTTGGTCTGTAAAACATTTTTCCATCCTTTCACCATCAGTCTGTGTGCATCTTTTTTTCTGAGGTGGGTTTCCTGTAAACAGCAGATATGTGGGTCATGCTTTCTTATCCACTCAGTTACCCTATGTCTTTTGATTGGAGCATTTAATCCATTTACATTTAAAGTTATTATTGATAAATACTTGTTTGTTGCCATTTTTATTCTTTACCCCTGTGTTCCTTCTTCAATTCCTATTTTTTACTTTTTATAGTAGACCCTTTTACATTTCTTGCACTGCTGGTTTGGTAGTAACAAAGTCCCTTAGTCCTTTTTTGTCTGTGAAGCTCCCAATTTCACCCTCAATTTTGATTGATAGCCTTGCTGGATACAGTATTCTTGGATTTAGACCCTTCCTTTGCATGACTTTATATATTTCATTCCATTCCCTTCTTGCCTGATGTGATTCTATTGAGAAATCAGTTGCTAGTCTGATTGGAGAGCCTTTGTAGGTAACTTTCTGTCTCTCTCTGGCCGCTTTTAAGATTCTTTCTTTGTCATTGGTGTTTGCCAATTTAATTATAATGTGCTTTGGCATTGATCTTTTGGGGTTCATTTTGTTTGTAACTCTGTAAGCTTCTTGGATTTGTGTGAGATTTTCATTCCCTATAACCAGGAAGTTTTCTGTTATTATTTCTTCCAATAAGCTTTCTATTCCTTGCTTAGTTTCCACTCCTTCTGGCACCCCTATTACACAGATATTGTTTCATTTTGTGTTATCCCAAAGTTCTCTTAGGCTCTCCTCCTGCTTTTTAATTCTTTTTTCTAGGCGCTGCTCTGCATGGGTATTTTTTTCTACCTTGTCTTCTAGCTCACTGATGCGGTCCTCTGCTTCTTCTAGTCTACTATTGATGCTTTCTATTGAGTTATTTATAGCGCTGATGTCATGTTTCATTTCTTCTTGGTTCTTCTTAATTTCCTCTTGGTTCTTACACATATTGTCAAATTTTCTTCTATTCTTTTCATCCACCTTATGACCATTTCCCTGAATTCTTTCTCTGGTAAGTTGCTTGCCTCCATTTCATTTACTTCCCTTTCTGATGATGCCTGTTTTTCTTTCATATGCGGGCTATTTTTTTTTGCCTCCCCATGATCTATCTTCTCTGGGTATCTGGTTATATAGTTTTTTCTCTCCTGTGTTGGTTTAAAGGCACAAAATACAACACAGCAAGACACAATGCACAAGGATCAGAACCTAAATGTATTCACAATACTTATAAGCCCACTAAAGTTTACCACCATAGAAAAGCAAGTTAGGGGATAAAAAAAGAAATAAAAAGAAGAAAAGAAAGGAAAAAGGGAGAGCCAAAACAAATTTGGGAAAAGAAAGGCAGAGAAAAGAAGAAGAAGAAAAAAAGTAAGAGCAATAAAAAAAGAATGAATTAGAAGGGGGGAAGAGATTGTATGATGAGAAAACTCAAATAGAACAGCCACTAGTAGCAACAAATGCCATCTATGAAGACCTTTCTGTGAGGAGGAGCAGGGCTCGTCTGGATCCATGTATTCTTGGTTTGAGTTCTCGTGTTCCTGGGTTCCTGGCTGGTCCCTGAGTATCCTGTTTGCAGTATCCCTGAATGTATGCAATTCTGGTAACAGTTACCCAAGATGGTCTGGTCTACGCAGCAGGGTCGGCAGCTCTGGGAGAGATTTCAGCGGCAGTGGAGGTAGTGCCCGGTTAAGGGAGCCCCATTCGGGTGCTCCAACAGTCCTCTAGAGTACAGCTGTCGCACACCCACAAATTTCCACACTTGGTACATCCACACACTCTCTGTTCCTTCTCTCTCTCTCACACTGTCTTTCAGTCTGCCTTCTCATCAGCAGCCATCTTTTTCTCCTCCTGCTGTTGCTTTTAATTGGTTCATTTAAATTGGTCTTGCTTTATCCTCCAAGAACCTGCAAGCCAGGAATCCACATTATGAATAACTTAGCTTGGTAACCAGGTGTTAGTATATAGCACCTTCTCTGTATCATATAAATCTCAGCTGGAGTAACAGAGTTTGGTCTACATGCTGCTGAGGCCTGGGTTGACATTGTCATAGGCTCTGTTTCATTGAAAATTGAAATCTCAGTGTTCCAAGAAAAGTAAGCAAGGAGAACTCTGGTGACCTAATAGACCTTTAGGGCTATCCTTCTGATGGACCAATGGTTTCACTTAGTTTACCAAAAAGAATTATGAATTTAAATTCAATTTGGCCTATCACCGATACCCTAGAGGGTAATTGTTCCAGGAGAGCAAATTGAAACAACACTGTAATTATAAAAATGGCAGCTATTCATTGAGTAGTTGTTTTATGCTTAACCACACTCAATCCTCACAAGAACCCTGAGCCAGTCTTCTTGTTCTCCACTTAACAGACAAGGAAACTGAGAGGAGTAATGTCACTTATCCCAAATCCAGGGCTAGTTGTGGCAGAAGCCAGGTATGAACCAATCTCTTTATAATCCTGATAACTTTATAATATAGAGTTCTTCATCATGGCCTGCAGCAGGTAGATCATGTCTTCTCAGAAATGGAAATTGCAAGAACCAAACAAAGACTCCAGACCTGTGAAGACAGGGAATGCCTGGTGATAAATAGCCTGAGGCTTCAAGTGTACAGAGCATCCAGGAGCTATACTCCAGGACCTTGAGCAGACACCTGTAAGGAAGGGAAGATCCCCAATTCCACCCTCTCACAACTGGTGGCACCAATCTCAACTCCATGCTCCCTTTGTAAGAATTGATGCAGAGGCCAGGGAGCAAGTGTAGGAGGGGTGCCTGCAAACCCAGAGCTCTGCCTGCAGGTCAGTGGGAATGGGGCTGGCATTGGTGCTGATTGGAGAATGAAGCTGTGCGCATATTTTTGGTTGTGAGAATTTGCTGTGAAATGTCATGGTGGAATTTTGGTGCTCTGCAGGAGTATTCTGAGAACCGTTTTAATGCTTCTATGTAATTCTGCACTGATTTGGGGAGTTCTTGCCTTATTTCAGGTACTGTTTTAGGCCAATAGAATGATTCCCGCAGACAGCCAGAGGGCCTGAGAGTTTAGATTATTCCAGGGTAGCCCTTCCCGGTGACTTGCAGGTGCAAGATCATGGGGGCTCGGCTTCCTTACCAGGGCAAGAAGGCGCCAAACATAAATTACACTCCTGACCCCCTGCAGCATTGCCCGAAGCTTTCTGCACAACCATGTTTATATGAATTTGCCCCTTTCTTGATTCTCCTTTTCTGCCTGTCTCTCCCATTAGTTTCTCCTTAACAAATAATTTGCTCATGATCCCTTCCTCGAGATTTGCTTCTGGGGAAAATCATCTTAGACTGAAATGTGCATGTCTGTATGCTACATGTTTATACATTTGGTCACGCACAGAACTCACGTAGAGAATGTGCCTGAAAGAAAGAGCAGAGTTTTGGGAGCCAGATGAATCTTCCTTAATTGCAAACCCAACCACTGTTTCTGAGGCCCTTGGGCAAGTTACCCCTTCCACACCTCCTCATTTCACAACATGTGGAATGTCAATAATGACACCTAAATTGGAAGAGTCTGAATTTAGTGGGATAAAGTATTTAAAGTACCTGGTACTCAGTGGTACCACTTATTATAACCACAAACAAAATAAGTTTTGATATATCTACTCCCAGAACTGTCATAAGAAAACTGGATTGAAGTTATAAATATTTTTCCTTTTACTACGGTTGTGCACAGACTTCTCTCATATAAAAAGAAAAAAAATAGCCCTCACTTCACTGGCCTTCAGAGAGACAGTCAGTGCCACTTGGAAACTCTATCATGGCTGCCAATTTGTTCTCACCCTCAGGAGGCACTGCGGTCTGTGGACAGAGAAATAAATATTTTTGTTTGTTTCTTCATTTAGTATATGTCATCCTGCATTGATCTTGGCTATTTCCCTCAAAGGGCTGTATGCAGAAGCAGCTTTCACAGCACAGATAAATACTAAGGGCATATTTAGTTCTCCACAGTGAGCAAGGCTGAGAAGACAAACAGGCCCATCATGGAAGGACGTGTTTGAGGGTGTATTAAAAACTGGCCATCAAAGTGACCCACACAGAAGCTCTAAAAAGTGTTTCTTTAGGAAAGTTGGATGACTTGCCAACTTCTTTTGGGTTTGGTAGTGTCAATTGGACTAAGCCCTGTACCATTTGTGTCCTGTGAGCCCCCAAATGCTTTTTCCCTGACTCGATATTTTAAGTCTTCTATTCACAGAAGCATGAAGGCTAGCTCATTCCTTGGAAGTGGTATAGGCTTTGGGTTTGACTTGTTTGCCTCAAGAAGAGACAGAAAACCTTGAACATTAATTCTACAGACCATGTTTTTAGTTTGGGATAAGACCCTATTTACTATCTTCTGGACATTTAGACACACCAGACTTTGTTTTCTGTCTCTGCTTTGGTCAATATATTTTCTCTGGCATATTAATCCTTTCCTTTGCCTTACCCCTGTCTCCACTTACCTGGGGATCAGCTACTCATCCTCCAACATCCAGCTCTAGCAGTATCTGTTGTAATTAGCCTTCCCTGCCTCCACTAACTAGTCATACCTATTCCTGTTGCCTTTCTGGCACTGTATGTACTTCCAACACACCAGCCAGTGCCAAGGGATGGTAATTTCTCACAAATGAGGATCAGGACATATTTTTGGTACTTCAATGTCGGGCATACAATATGTATTAAATACAAGTTGGCTACCAAATGAACAGCTACCATTGTGTCTGATATTTAGGAAATGAAATATTTAGGAAATGAGATATCCTAAATCAGATATTTAGGAAATGAAAATATATCCCTATGTTCCAGAATTAGAAGGCTCACAAATTTCCAATCTCATGAAGAGGGAGATTTCAGTCTTTTTTTGTTCACTGATGTCCACAGGCCCCTAGAACAAGGTCTGACACATAGTAGGCCCTTAATAAATATGCTATGAGTGAAAGAATGCATTCTACTTGGTAATAGTATAGCAATCACAATGATGCATATTTTTTTTTACATTATAACATGCTAAATGTATTGCTTTGGATTGCCAAGTCAGGCATATTCCTTTAAAAGGCAAAGATCTCTGAGAAAATGTGACATAGATATATTAACATTAGCCATACCATACAGAAACAAATTAAACCCTTGTTTAAATTTGTTTTCCAAAAGTTCTGGTTTGTTAGATTCTTAAATGATACCTTGAGGCCAAGAGAAGCTGGTTGCTTTTGTGCTCAAATACTTGCATTAAGGAGTGGTATGCAGATTTTCATCCAGCTAGTCATTAGAAGCCACTAAAATATGTGTTGAGCTAAAATGATACCCATTTTAAGTATAAAATGTCTTCCTGATTGGAAGTCATTTCTGCTCTTCCTAGGCTGTTAGGTTCTCCATCACAAGGGTATGTCTTCTCTTTCTTTATATAATTGGAAGATTTGATAGAGGCACTAACACCTCTATCAAATGACTTTAGTAAATGACTCTAGTAAATGACTTCAAATATCAGTAATGCCTGAAACACCCATGACAGTCATTTCTGTAGGGATTTTTTATGGCAAAAATGGAATATCTTGATTTTTAAGGACAGTTTTGATATTAATAAAAGATAGATAAGGGATTCTAAGATGGCTGCAGAATAAATGGAAGTTACACCTACTTGCTCTCAGGCCCAAATAGGTTTACAGTTAGATTGCAGAGCGTCAACATGAACAACCAACTAAAGGCTAACTGGACAAATATTATAACCAAAAATTTACAGCAGAAGCCACAGAGATTGACAGGAAGGGTGGGGACACAGAAGGGCTCACTCAGCACTCAGGTCTGGTGGCTGAGAAGCTGAATGGGCTGCAACACTCCCTCCTTCCCTCTAGGAGTGTGGGCCTCAGCCCCATGCAGGGACTCACAACCCAGAGAGATAGGAGTGGGAAGAGGAGAGTGCATGGCATACGGCTGGGACAATCAGTGGTGATTCAGTCCACCTGGGAGACCCAAACCCACCATCCTTGGAACCAGTACTCCCATTGTTACAGCAGCAGCCTGGGGATCGAAGTCTGGACTCCAACTGCTGGCAAGGCCATTGGTGCAAACTCAGTTCCTGCAGAGGGGTCTGTGGCTACACTCAACAGTGACTTTTAGAGGCCCTTTGGGAGGGAGCTTTGGCAGAAACCCAGACAGTGACTAAACTGTGTGGTTTGGGAAAGAGGGCCAGTTTTCCTGACATTAAGTGCACAGCTGACACCCATTCCCCCACCTGTTGAATTGGCCAGCCCATCTTGCTGAGTTCAGCAGCACAGGAGGACCAGAGTGCAAGGGGAATAGCATGGTAGCTCCAGATAGGTAGCCCGAGGCCAATTACATACAACATCTGACATCAACGTATACCCAAACACCTACCAAGTAGACAAAGAACCAACACAACCAGTGGTAGGCTGTGCAGAGCTGCAAGTTTTAGACCATGTCTCCCAGGGAAGCTCTTGTCTGGGAACCAGATGGGAAAGTGCTTGGCTGTGTGGCTATACTGTGGGGATACAAATCCAACCTCCCCTGAGAGTTCAGCCCAAACTATTCTGGAGAAAAGAAGTGCCCCCCTCACCTTCCTCCTATGGGATTGTGGGAAGCAGCCCCAACAGGAAACTGTTTGGATTAGCCCTGCCATGTTATGGATACCCTGTGCCACTGGGCTCAGTTCTGTGGGTTGGGGGGTGAGGGGATGGAGAGTGGCTCAGAGCTGGGACATTCAAAGTGTGAGATCCTCAGAGACTAGTGTCTGGGGCCAGGACAAAGTGCTTACTATGTCCTGCAGGTGGGGGCAGCATCATCTCCAATGAGAGACTCTTTCCATGTATCCCCCTGGGCCCAGAGCAGTTGAGCTTGCTTCTGCAGAGAGGAAAGCTGGCTCCACCCAAGCTGAACCTGCAGCGAGGCCCTCCACGGGGAATAAGAGTTGGAGACTCTGGCAGAGATTGTGTGGTTTCATTTAGAAGCAAGGGCCACTTTCCCCTCACTGAGTGCCTTAACTGTGATCCCCAACTAAGGGACACACTAGTCCTGTCCTCCTAACTCTGACCCACCTTAAAAGCTTGAAACATGTAAAAGGGGCTGAGGATCACAGCTAGCATGGGCTCAGTCTTCAGTCTTTCTTTCTTCTGAAAGAAGAATAGGCAACCTCATGGGGATATGGAGTAGCTGACAGGTGGAAGCAGACCTCAGGGAGCCTCAGTCCGCTCAAAATTTGCCCCCAGGTCAAAACTTGAGGAAACTGACCCTTGTACACAGATTGGCTCCTCCCATGCACACACAGGCCCAGTAGATGCAGAAACAAACAGTGAACAGCATGGTAGCTCCAGACAGGTAGCCCAAGGCCAATTACATACAACATCTGACATCAACCTATACCTGAACACCAACCAAGTGGACAAGGAACCAACACAACCAGTGGTAGGCTTTAAACCACACCAAAGCTTGATCCAACTCACAGCACACGAAAAAGGAGATTCCCACAGGCATGATACCTTGCTGGGAAAAATTTTACTCAAGGTTTAACCCCTGTATTGTGACTCATACATGATGATTGAGGTTTACCCTTATAATCATCAACCCTGAAGGGTTAACTCCTCTGAGAAAAGGTCCAACAGCAACAGAGGGTGCACATAACTGACAAGAAACATTCCTGGGGCATGGCGCTCAGGTGATCTGGAAGATTGTGCCAGTGAGCCCAACAAGACTCTTTCATCATAAAGCCATCATAACAAGTTTGGGAGTCATAGAAGACCTACCTAAAACACAGAGACGAAAAGGGGAGACAAAGAAAAACTCCCCAAATGAACAAGAGAAATGCCCAGAAAAGAATTAATGCAATGGGTGAGATGGAAGTAATGAAAATACCCGATGCAGAATTTAAAACAATGGTTATACAGGTGTGCAAGAATCTGAGGAAAAGAATGCATGCTCTCAGTGAAAATTTAACCAAAGAAACTGTAGCATCAAAGAGGACATAAAAGCCATAAAAATAACAAGTCAAAAATGAATGCTACAATATCTAAAATTAAGAAGACACTAGAAGGAATCAATAGCAGGTCAGATGGAGCAGAGGATAAATCAGCAAACTGGAGGACAATATAACAGCAAGCAGCCAAGCAGAGCATCAAAAAGAAAAGAGAATTAAAAGAAATGAAGAAAGTTTAAAGAACCTCTTGGACAGCATCAAGCATAACAAAATCTGTATCATAGGGGTACCAGGAGAAAAGAGTGAGCCAGGGATAGAGAACCCGTTTGAATAAATTATGGCTGAAAGTTCCCTTACCTGGTGAAGGAAAATGTCACACAAGTTCAGGAAACACAGATGGTCCCAATCAAGATGATCCCGATGGAACCACACTAAGAAACATCATAATCAAAATGGCAAAGAAAAAATTTTAAAGGAAGCAAGAAAAAGACAGTTAAGTACCCACCTACAAGGGAGCTCCCATAAGGCTGCAGCTTATTTCTAAACAAAACCACTTCAGGACAGAAGGGATTGGCATGAAATATTCAGATTGATAAAAAGCAAAGACCTGCAACCAAGACATTCTCTCCAGCAAGGCTTTCATTTAAAATTGAAGGTGAAATAAAGAGCTTTTCAGACATAAAAAGGCTAAAGGAGTTCATTACTACAAAACCAGTATTGCAAGAAATGTTAAAAGGACTGACTTAAAAAGAAGAAATATATAGAGAAACAAACATAGGTATAAAGAAAAAATGGCAATAAGTATCTATACTAACAAAAGGGTAATATGCTAATTAGACTGAGTCTACTGGACATCTTCCAGTCGTCCAGTCCTCCTTCCAGACAAAGCCATGGTGGTGGGGCCGAGGCAGAGGTGGTTAGGGGTGATCAGGCCAGCAGGGGAGGGTGGTTAGGAGCCAGAGGTCCTGGATTGTGAGAGAAATATCCCCTGAGGGGTCCCGGATCGGAAAGGGTGCAGGGTGGGCTGTGGGACCCCTTTTCCAATGCACAAATTTTGTGTGCTGGGCCTCTAGTCTATCTACTCTAATAAAAAAGTAATATGCAAATTAACCATCACTCTGAGACACCCAAGCCACTCCCACCAGCCAATCAGAGCAACTGTATGCAAATTAACCCATTAAAAATGGCAATTAATTTGCATACATAGGAGAGTGAAGACTAAAGACAGCATAGAAGGAAGCCAAATGCTGCAGAAGGGAGTCAAGTGGTGGAGAAGGGATCAGAGCTGAGGCAGTGGAGATGGTGAAGAAGGGAAGAAGAAGGGAGGGGGGAGCCAAGGCAGCAGAGATGGGAGTTGAGGCGGCAGAGATGGGAGTTGAGGCAGCAGAGACAGGAGCCAGGGCAGGCCCCACTCCCTTCTCTGCTTTGCTCTGGCTCAGGAAGCCCTATTCTTGCAGGAATCTTCCTGCAACAGGCTATGAGTTAATAATAACTTTAAATGAAAATGGATTAAATAATAAAAGACAGAGTAGCTGAATGGATAACAAAACATCTGATCCACTTCAGATCAAAAGATAGACACAGACTTAAAATTAAGGGATGAAAGAAGTTATTTTATACAAGTGTAAGAAAAAGTTGGGGTAGCAATACTTATATCAGACAAAATAGATTTTAAAACAAACTATAAGATACAAAGAATGCTACTGCATAATATTAAAGAGATCAAACCAACAAGGGGATATAACCCTCATAAACATAAATTCACCCAAAATGGGTGGATCTAAACATAGATAAAAATTTCTTGGTGGACTTTAAGGGAGAGAGTGACATTAACGCAATTATACCAGGGGACTTTAACACCCTACTGTCATCAATGGATAGATCTTCCAGACAAAATATCTACAAAGAAAGAGAGACCTTAAATGACACACTAGATCAGATGGATTTAATTGAAATTTGCATACATTTCATCCCAAACCAGCAGAATATACATTCTTCTCAAGTGCACATTGAACATTCCCAAATATAGTCTACACATTAGGATACAAAATATGTCTCAATAAATTTAAGAAGGTTGAGATCATATTAACCATCTTCTCTGATCACAATGGTATAAAACTAGAATAAAAACCATGATTAAAAAGATAAAAATTATCTTTAAAAATTATCAAACATGTGGAGGCTAAATAGCATGTCTTTAAACAATGAATGGGTTACCAGTGAGATTTAGGAAGAAGTCAGAAATTATCTGGAAGCAAATAAAAATGAATACATGATCACCAAAAATCTATGGGACACAGTGAAAGCAGTCCTGAAAGGAAATTTCATAGCATTACAGACCTGCCTCAAAAAGCAAGAAAAGTCTCTAGTAAACAATCTAACTCTATACCCATAAGAATTGAAAAAAGAAGGGCAGAAGAATCCCAAAGTATGTAGAAGGAAGGAAATAATAAAAAATAGTGCAGATATAAATGATGCAGAAACTAAAACAAATAAAACAAAAGTTGAATGAAACCAAAATTTGTTTCTATGAAAGGATAAACAAGATTGATGAATCTTTAATCAAACTCATCAAGAAACAAAGAGTGGGCCCAAGTAAATAAAATAACTGAAACAGAAAAGCTAACAACAAACATCACAGAAATAAAAATGATTATAAGGAAATACTATGAACAACTATTTGTATTTATTAGGATTTATTTTGTGTCCTAATATGTGGTCTATCTTTGAGAATGTTCCATATACACTTGAGAAGAATGTATATTCTGCTGCTTTGGGATGAAATATTCTATAAATAACAATTAAATCCACTTTATCCAGGGTGTTATTTAAGGTCTCTGTTTCCTTGTTGATTTTTTTGTCTGAAAGATCTATCCATTGATTTCAGTGGAGAGTTAAAGTCCCCTGATATCTATATTGCTGTCAATCTTTCCTTTAATGTCTGCCAAGATTTTCTTTTTATACTTAGGTGCCTCGATTTTGGGTGCATATATGTTTACCAGAGTTATGTCCTCTTGTTGGATTGATCCCTTCTTAGTATTATGTAGTGACTGTCTTTGTTTATTATATGGCCTTTATGTTGAACTTTACTTTGACAAATATTAGTACTGTTACCCCAGCTTTTTTGTTTGTTTGTTTTCATTTGCATGAAATATCTTTTTCCATCACTTTACTATTAGCCTGTGTGTATCTTTATTTCTGAGATGGGTCTCTTGAATACAGCATATTCATGGGTCTACTTTTCTTATCCAATTATTTGATTGAAGCATATACACCATTTATTTTTAAAGTAATTATTGATAAGTACATATTTATTGCCATTTTTAAAAACTATATTCCTCTATTGTCTTTCTTTTTTTCCTTCTTAGTTCAAGCCCTTTAACATTTCTTGCAATACTGGTTTGGTGGTAACAAACTCCTTTATGTTTTTCTTGTTTCAGAAGCTCTTTATTTCTCCTTCAATTTTAAATGATAGCCTTGCTGTGTAGTATAAAGTAGTTGTGGTTGTAAGTCCTTGATTTTCATCACTTTAAATATTTCATGCCAATTCTTTCCAGCTTGAAATGTTTCTGTTGAGAAACCAGTTTATAGTCTTATAGGAGCTCCCTTGTAGGTAACTGACTGCCTTTCTCTTGTGCCCTTTAAGATTCTTTCTTTGTCTTTAACTTTTGACATTTTAATTATGATGTGTCTTGGTATGGTCCTCTTTGGATTCATCTTGTTTATCACTTTCTATACTTCCTGGAGTTGTATGTATTTTTTCTTCACCAGGCTACGAAAGTTTTCAGTTGTTAATTCTTCAAATATGCTCCTGATCCTTTCTCTTTCTATTCTCCTTCTGGTACCCCTAGATGCAGATTTGGTTATGATTTATGTTGTCTCAAATGTTCCCTAAACTGTCCTATCATCTATCTATCTATCTATCTATCTATCTATCTATCTATCTATCTATATTTTTATTGATTTCAGAAAGGAAGGGAGAGGGAAAGAGAGAAACATCAACGATGAGATAAAATCATCTATTGGCTGTCTCCTACACACTCTTTACTGGGGATTTAACCCACCACCCAAGCATGTGCCCTGACTGGAAATTGAACCATCATATGCTGGTTCAAATGTTGATACTCAATGACTGAGCCATGCCAGCTGGGTAAGAATTCTCTTATTATTTAAGTTGGGGATTTTTCTTTTGTCTCTCCATTATGGCTGTCTCTTTGTGTTTGTCCCGATATGTTAGGTTTATCTGCTACAGTCCTGAGTCTTAGAAGGGTATCCTCATGCTATAGGTGACCTGTAGGTTCCAGTGGTGCAATCTACCTGATCAACTAGGCTGGGTGCTCTAAGAATGTCTCTTGTGAGTGTTAAGTCAGCCTCATGTGAACTGAGTCTTGATTTCTATTGGCCTTTTGTGTGTGGGACTAGCCCTCAGGCTGGTTGACAGTAAGGCTCATCCCTCAACACAGTGGGCAGGTGGTGATCATATGAAGCGGAATTTGGCCTCAGGAGGGTTTGGTGCTTGCCTATATCTTCCTGTGGAAATGCTGTTTGTGAAGCTTATTGGATCCTGCTCTGTTGTCTGAACTGGCCACCAGGTGTGTTGATTTTGGACCTCTACAGAGGGACTCCAGTGCAGGCAAGGTTAGATGCTGGCTCTGACTGGCCCTGGGTAGCCTATTTGGAACTATCAGCGATCTACAGCTCTGGCTTCTGCTGCTTGACCTGGGTGCTAGTGGAAATGGCTGTTATCACTATTATTTAACAGAGTACTGGGAGTTCTAGCCACATATAGGCATCAGACAAGAAGAACAAATAAAAGGCAACCAAATTGGAAAGGAGGAAGTAAAACTGTTATTACTCATAGATGACATCATATTGTATATAGAAAAACATAAAGACTCCATCAACAAACTATTAGGTCTAATAAATGAACTCAGAAAAGTAGCAGGACCCAAAATTAATATTCAGAAATTAATGGCATATTTATATACCAATAAAAAACTATCAGAAGGAGAAACAAAGAAAACAATCCCATTTACTATTGTAACAAAAAATAAGTAAACTAGGAATAAATTTAGCCAAAAGGTCAAAGACCTGTACTTGGAAAACTATAGAACACTGAGGAAAGAAATTGAAGAAGATACAAATAATATGGAAGCAAATACCATGTCTATCAATTAGAATAATTAACATAATTAAAATATCCATACATCCCAAAACAGTCTATAGATTAAATGTTATTCCTATTAAAATACCAGTGACATATTTCACAGATCTAGAACAAATATTTCAAAAACTCCAAGAGATCCCATATAGCCTCAACAATCTTAAGAAAGAAGAACAAATTTGGAGGTATCACAATACCTGATATCAAACTATAGTACAAGGCATTGTAATCTAAATAGCTTGGTACTGACATAATAATAGGTATAAAGATCAATGCAACAGAACTGAGAGCCTAGAAATAAATTCATGCTTTTATGGTTGATTACTATTTTACAAAGGAGGCAAAAACATGCAATGGGGTAACAACAGACTATTCAGTTGAGAAAATTAGACAGATACATGAAGAGAAAGAAAGAAAGGAAGAAAGAAGGAAAGAAAAAGGAAGGAAGGAAGGAAGGAAGGAAGGAAGGAAGGAAGGAAGGAAGGAAGGAAGGAAGAAAGGAGTAAGCCCTGACCAGTTTGGCTCAGTGGATAGAATGTCGAACTGCGGACTGAGGAGTCCCTGGTTCGGTTCTGGTCAAGGGCATGTACCTCGGTTGTGGGCACATCCCCAGTGGGAGGTGTGCAGGAGACAGCTGATCGATGTTTCTCTCTCATCGATGTTTTTAGCTCTCTATTCCTCTCCCTTCTTCTCTGTAAAAAAATCAATAAAATATATTTAAAAAAAAGAAAAAGAAAGAGTAAGACAGTAAGAAAGAAAGGAAGAAAGAAAGAAAGAAAGAAAGAAAGAAAGAAAGAAAGAAAGAAAGAAAGAAACCCATCAACTTAACACCATACACAAGAATAAACTTTCAAAATTGATAAAGGACAAATGTAAATCATGAAACCATAAAAATCCTAGAAGAAAACACAGGCATTAAAATCTCAGACATCTCCCACAACAATAAATTTGTTGATATATCTCCTAGGACAAGGGAATCAAAGGAAAAAAAGCTTTTGCTCAGAAAAAAAAATCAACCAAATGAAAATGGAACCTATTACATGAGAGAACATATTTGTCAATGATATATCTGATAAGGGGTTAATTTCTAAAATATATAAAGAACTTACCCAACTCAATACCAAGAAGATGAACAATCCATTTAAGAAATGGACAAAGGACCTGAATCTAGTTACTTCTCCAAAGAGGACATACAGATGATAAGTAGACATATGAAAAGATGTTCAATGTCATTAATCATCAGAGAGATGCAAACTAAAACCCCAATGAGGTATCACCTCACCTGTCAGATAGCTACCATTAATAAACCAACAAACAAGTGCTGGTGAGGATGTGAAGAAAAATTAATTCTGGTGCATTGTTGGTGAGAATGCAGACTGGTGCAGCCACTGTGGAAAACTGTATGGAATTTTCTCAAACGATTAAAACTGAAACTGATTTTTTGGCCCAGATATCCACTTCTGTGAACATATCTTAAGGATCCTGAAACATTATATTTTTGCAAGATTAAATGCATCCCCATGTTCATTGCAGTGTTATTTACAATAGCCAAGATATGAACACAGCTCAAGTGCCCATCAATAGAGAACTGAATAAAAAAGCTGTCATAAATTTTCACAATAAAATATATGCACCCATAAAAAATCATACTGTTTCGGATAGCATGACGGACCTGGAGTTTATTATGCTAAGTGAAATAAGCCAGTCAGAGATATATAAATACCATATGATTTCACTTATATGTGGAATCTAATGAGCAATGTAAATTGAAGAACGAAATAGAATTAGAGGCATGAATGCATGAAGCACACTGACAGCTGTCAGAAGTCGGAGGGAAGGGAGGACTGCATGAAAGAAGGTGAAGGAATTAGCCAAAGAGCACATATGCACAGCCCATGGACACAGACAGCAGTGTGCTGATGGCCACATGGGAACAGTGCGGGGCTGGTGAAGGTGGGCAAAGGGTGGAAAATGGGGACATCTGTAACAGGATCAATAATAAAAAATAGTTAAAAATAAAAAGATACATAAGAAATTATAAAAGATAATTCCAAACAAAGACTAGGGAATGTAAGGAGATTAAAGTTAGCTTTGATCAAGAGTAGTAAAAGAAAAAAAATATGACAAAATTTAGAAACATTTACCTCGTAAGTTTTATCTTTGAATATGTTATTTGTGGTATTACTGTTTATTGTTATAGAGATATCCATTTAGACATATTTTGGGAAAATCAGTTTAATGTTTTAATCCTTAGAAAGGAATAAGTTGCTCAGTTCAAACTAGGTAATTAAGATATATTTGTTCCACATTCATGATTTTCTGGAAGAAAAGAAGAGAAGTGGTTGAGGAGAAGCAGCACTTTGGCCTGTGTTATCTGGAGAGGAGGGTGGGAAGGCACCAATGGGGAAATGAGGCAGAAAGTAGGACTTAGCTGCTCCCGAAGAAGAGAATCAGACAGGCATGAGCTATGTACCTTATTGCATATACCTGCCATATAAATTGCAAATTATTCACCAGTCCTCATCTAGGCTTTTCTCTCTGGCAGAATGCCAGAGAGGTAAGTGATTGTGCAGAATAAGAAGGGGCTAAGAATAATGGAAATTATGATTTAAGGAGTCCAGTGGAGTGGCTGAGATTACCTTAATGCCTAGGAAGTCCTATATATGCATTCTCAGGTGTCTTTCCTTTCTGACTATCCCTCCAGCTGCCTTTGCCTGCCAATGAGGTGTGAGTTGTACCATTAGCATTTCTACCTGGGAAGGCTGAGCATCACTCTGTGATCTGGAGACAATGACTTGAAGTGTATTATCCCTGGGGGCTTGGCAGGGTTAGCAATTCACCCTTTTGGAAAGTGTGACTGTATTAATATTTATGCTCCAGAGAGAAACGTTATTACAAAAATGGAATAATGAAAGAGTCACTTTTACTGCCTCAACGCATTGCATCAACACTGTAGAGGAATGCATAGGCATTTTTATTTTTTAGCATTGCTTCTTTTTGAGCAAAAAAAGGAATGTATGTTTCCTGAAATCAGATGTTCATTTTTCAAAACAGAATCAATAGGCTGTCTTATTTCAGGGGAAAAAAGATGCTGCTGTTGGTCTGGAACTTGCTAATCAATTCACAGAGAATTAACCTTCCCATTCTGTCCTGTTGAGGAAAGGCAGTGTGTCCCCTCTCATACTCATCCCCGACCCATTCACATCCTCATTCAGACCACACAGTGCTGACTTCAGCCTCCCACAGGGGCTTTGTGGACCACGGCCTGAGCTCTCTGAGCTTTTTATTGCCATCTGCCTGATGACTTCACACCTTGACTAGCAGAGCTGGACATAGTGACGCCTGTGTATTTAGCAAGTAGGCTTTCTTGCTTATCTGTTAATCATTAATTGATAATTAAATCCAGCTGACATTTATGCTTCTATATTGTACAAAGAAGTACTTAGAATTCTGTATTAGTTAGCATTCTCCAGAGAAATAGAAAAGGTAGGCTATATGATAAATTAATAGTACATTAGCATGTAATATTTTATAGTGAGTTTCTGTATATATAATGGGGCAAAGAAGTCCCACCATCTGACTGCCATCTGTAAGCTGGAGAACCAGACAGCTGATGGCATAATTCAGTGCTAGTCTGGCAGATGGAGCAGTGGGCAGATGATTAAGTCCCCACCAGAGTCCAAAGGCCTAAGAACCAGAAGCACTGACATCTGAGGGCAGAAAGAGATCAATGTCCCAGTTCAAGCAGAGAGAAATGTGCCCTCCTCTGCCTTTCTGTTCTGGTCAGACCCTCAATCACTTTGGGGAGGAAATCTTTACTCCATCTTCTGGTTCAATAAAGATTGCTAATCTCTTCCCCAAATACCCCCAGAGATACATCCAGCAATTCTGTTTTACCAGCTATCTGAGTCCCTTAGCCTAGGCAAGTTGGCATAAAATCATCATAGGCATAGTGCAAAATTTTATTACTCTCATCCTATAAAATAAAAGCATAATATGCTAAGTGTCCAGTCATCTGGTTGGCCATTCAACAGATCAAAGCGTAATATGTTAAAGATATGCTAAGTCCACTCAACCATTCCATATGACGTGCACTGACCACCAAGACAGACGCTCTGCTCTGGCAGGTAGGTTAGCTTGCTGCTGGGGTCTGGCCAATCCAGACTGAGCAAGATGGGCCAGACACACCCTGAAGCCCTCCTGAGGTCCCTCCCTGGCTGGCCAACCTATAGTGTCCCTCCCCAGCCCCTATGTGCACCGGTGGGGTCCCTCAGCCTGGCTTATGCCTTTTCACAATCTGGGACCCCTTGAGGGATGTAAAAGAGCTGGTTTTGTCTCGACAGCAGAACCATCTGTCACTATGACACTCACTGAACACCAGGGGGCAGATGTTCAATGCAGGAGGTGCCCCCTAGTGGTCAGTGTGCTCCCACAGAGGGAGCGCCACTCAGCCAGAAGATGGACTCACCGCTGGTGAGCTCAGTGGCAGTGGTGAGCTCAGTGAGAGGGCCAGGAGCCTCTCTCGTCTCTGCGGCAGCCCTAAGGACGTGTGACTGACGGTTTAGCCCCACTCCTAAGCCATCAGTTGGACATCCCCTGAGGTCTCCCAGACTACAAAAGGGTGCAGGCTAGGCTGAGGAACCTGTACCCTCATGCACGAATTTTATGCACTGGGCCTCTAGTAGATAGATAATCAATCTATGGTGGAATATGTTGTTTGAGATGGGTGAGCAAAGAGGAATGAGGTTCTGAACATGGAAAGGATGAGTAAAAATTGTTTTCTGGGGAAAATACTGCCTCTCGTTCCTGGGGACACCTGACTATTCCTAGTCTGATGGATTCTCCATGTGAGCCAGAGACCATGTGCTGGATTTGGATTACAAAGTGGAATGTGTTCTTTCTCATTGAAATACAGGTGTTTCAGAGTTGTGCTCATGAGCATCATCCTATAGTCTACCATCCTGCCTTCTGTTTTAGGAAACATTTTTATATGGTAGAAGGAGAAAGACCTAGTTTGGAGTACAATTCTCAGTCTCCTGGGCTGGGGACCGACCTGGGCAAGCCCATGGAGCTGGCTGCCCTGTGGAGCAGCACACACTGCTCAGGGAGAGCACTGGCTCTGCTACTTACTAGAAATGTAACCTCCGGCAGGATCCTCACCTGATCTGTGCTTCAGCTTCTTCATCTATAAAACGCAGATAATAACAAATATTATATCTATACAAATCCATGGAGTTCATCTAAGGGATAGACGAGTTTATATAGAAACTACTGTCAAAGAAGTCTGGCCCATAATAAGCTCGATGTGAGTATTCACTCTCTTTTTCCTGGTCACCACGGGCTGGGCTAGAATCAATTCATATACCTTAGGACTGTGCCTCTCAACTGGAGACAAATACACCCATGGAGAATATTTGGCAATATCTACACACATTTTTGATTATTAAAATTGGGAAGTGGAGTGGTACTAACGGCAGCTAATAGGGATGTTAATAAACATCCTACACTATTTAGCATCCTACATCCCAGCAAAGATCCCAGAACAAAGTGATATTCAGTTCAAATGCCAATAGTGCTGATGGTGGAACCCTGGGCGTGTTCCAGGTTTGCAGTGTGTCATGGTGCCTTTCTTTTTTCCAGCCTCTTCCATCTTTACCATTCTGTCGCCTTTCTCTCTTCACCAGTGTTCATTTGCAGTCAGCATCTGTAGTTGATGCCCTGCCTTCCCCTGTTCCTTCAAGAATACACCAGCTATGGGCTCAGGTGAGGATTTTGAAATAATGCTTTAACTCACTGAGCAACTTTTCTCTCGTGGCCCTACCTTAGAGCTCTCTTTCCAACTAGGAGAAGATGGATGACGGAGAGCCAGCCTTGATTTGGAGTTCAGAGTCATGGACTCTAAAGTAATTTAAGAGTCATTTTTTCTATTTCTAAATTCAAACCAGGGCAAGCTCTGTGCCTGTGATAGGTTCTTGGGCATTTGAGTAGGATCTTTAAAAAGAACAGAGTGCTTGGTAAATAGTGAGGAGGGTGTACATTTATTTCTCTTAATTCCTTTATGAAGATCCCACAATGAGAAGTAGTTAGTGTCATGGATGGGAGGAAGGAATAATGGACATGCAGAGGTCCTTTCAGAAACTGTCTTTGAGATCTATCTGGGGCAGCTGCTATAGCTACAAGTAGTTTATTGTTGTAGGTACATAATTCATCTGAATTATTATGATAATTGTTTTGGTTTCCTATAAACATTCCCTAAAGCATGAAGGTTTGGGGCTATTTTATGTTTTTAAATGAAAAGAGCGATAGTAAGCATGAGGGTGCTATTCAAAATCCTCTCAGAAAATGCTGTAGTAATTAGATGTGCATGTAGAGGGGGCGTCATTGGAATCAAATATGCCATTAATTGTTGAACTCAAAAGATACCTTGCACTTGTGTAAAATAGAGTATAGCATTAATCCTTATTTCGATGTTTGACTAACCATTTTTCCATTTTCTCTCAGCTCTGTATCTATCTCTCCTCTCATAGATAACTTATGGTTTTAGAATGAGAAATAAAAGCAGGAAGGAATTTTTACTAAAAGTAACCTAGTATTTTATTTTCAGGATTATAGAATATGAATGTAAATGCAATGTGCTTATAACCTCATGTTACCCACATTGTATTAAAAAAATGTGCATTTAGTAAAGACTCAGATAGGAACCATGAATCAGGGCAGTTTTTCAAAACCATTGTGCAGAGTTCTTAAGACAGCAATAAATACCTAAACATCCGTTTAATAATTGAATTCAGGCAGATTTTCAATCTTGGTCATACATCACCAAGCTCTTTATTTAGCACCTATCAGAAAAAAACATTATGGGCTGCTTTTGTGAAAGATGTTTTCAAGTTAGAAAAAAAAAAAAAAAGAAATGCAGAAAGCAAATGGAGAGGGAGTACTTAGGCACAATTTTGAGTCTTTTGTTAAGTATGATGCATTAGTCTTATTTGAGGAGCAGGAAGTAAGAGTGTCTTGAATTGTACAGGCAGTCAGACCTATGTTGAGATTTTGTTTCCTCCTCTGAATCTCTCTGTGATCTTGGATACTTTATTGAACCTCTGCTTTTGTGGACAAAAGGAGCCACATGCTAGCCTGAAAAGCTCAGCGGAGGCCTGCATGGCAGTCCTGCAGGCTCAGAGACCTAGAGTAATCACAAAGATGGTCTGAAAATTAGATATTTATCTACAAACAGGTTATGGTGGGTGGCCACATCCTGGGCCAGTGTTTTCCCTGACAAAAATCACCTTTGATCTTTACTGAGCATTTGTCTTTTTGCCTCTAAGATAAGGTATTAGTGAAATGTCTGGGTGACTTATAACTTCCCTATTTCTGAAGCCCTGGGGCACAGCCAAATGTGCTGGGCGCCAGGACAGATACCACAAGTTCCTTCATTATCATGTTAATTGATCCTGCACTCACCTTGGTATGTGTACGTCATTTTCCTTTTTATTCAATCCCAGGGATTTCCCCGCTTTGCTGTATCCCACCTCCTTAATCTATCACCAATGAATTTCATGTAACCCTCTTACGTGTTTTCCTTTTGATGGTGAATTTATAAAAGCACCGTGTAAACTCCCATTCTCTGGAGCATTATCTCAATTCATTGAGGTTCTGCTTCCCGGCATATGTCGACAATTTGGCTCAAATAAACTCACAAAATTCTCTACAGGTTTCATTGAGTTTTTTTGTTAACACTTCTAAAACAGTTTCTTCACAGAGAGGGTTGTGAAGTTGGAATTAGATGATGTTTGCAGGCATCCTTGGAAGGTTACTGGGACATAGCTGGGTGCTTAAGGAATTATACCAAAAGCTCCTCTGGTGAAGGTCATGTGTAATTTATGTGATATTTACAAACATGGCGTTTTAAAAGGTTAATCTTTATCATCTCCTTTCTGGAAATCTTTAGAGTTGGGGAGTTTGAAATAAGTTGGCTATAGGGCCTCTTTCTAGTCATATCATCCCCGGGAACATGGATGCTTGCTGATGGGGACCCTGGGAAGTGAGAGCAGGTTTTACGCTTGTTACGAGCAGGAGGACTTGTTGGACTGCCTCCAGCTACGGGAATGGCTCTCACAGGATGATGATTTGCTTACGTGCATGATTGGGTCTTCTCTCTTCTTAGTTCCAGTTCAAAGATGAAGAGGGGAAATCAGATAGACATTTTTTGCTTCTTTGTTTACATTGCTTTTCAAATCCAATTAAAAGGCAAATGTTTCCAAGTCTATGTCATTAACTAGCTACATGATTTTGAGCAAGTTACCTGATCACTTCATCTACACAATGGTACTAACCAGGCTAATTCACCGCAGGCCTCTCCACAAACAAACTGGACAGGAGGTAGGATGTCACAGAGCAGCTCAGCCACAGGGAGGTCACTGGTTGGTGCCTTTTAAAAGGGGCAGGAGAGAAATTACATCTATCATGTGAGTCCACAGTTAAAGTATCTGTCTGCAGACCAGGAAGAGGGGCTCACCTGGAATCACCTGAGCTGGCAACTTGAGCTCAGATTTCCCAGCCCTCAGAGCTGTGTGTGAGAAATAGACATTTAATGTTTACATCTCCCCAGACCGTGGCAGGACTGAAGCTATTTTAGAAAAAACTTTGGAGTTACCAATACATGGGTCAAGTGGAAAAAAATAGATTGAAACCTAAATGCAATTTTGAACATTTATTGCTAACATAGCTACAATCGTGGAAAATTAAAATATATATCTCTATATCTCTATCTTTATATCTATATCTATATCATCTATCTATCTATTGCTATATATCTCTATCTGTCTATATCTATCTCTATATCTATATCTATCTCTATCTCTATCTCTGTCTATCTATATATATCTATTTCTATCTATATATCTATCTATATCTATATCTATATCTATATCTATATCTATATCTATATCTATATCTATCTATATCTATATCTATATCTATATCTATATCTATCTATATCTATATCTATATCTATATCTATATCTATATCTATATCTATATCTATATCTATATCTATATCTATATATTTCTATCTATATATTTCTATCTATATATTTCTATCTATATATTTCTATCTATATATTTCTATCTATATCTATATTTCTATCTATATCTATATCTATATCTATATCTATATCTATATCTATATCTATATCTATGCAAACAATATCCCTCTGTCAGTTAAAAAACGCTTTGCCTGTTTGATCTTCTGGACACAAAATTTACTGCAGCAAGAATTTTGGGGAAGCCGGGATGTTCTTAAGGAAGACATGCTTCCTCAAGTAGGAAGTAGACAGAGACATTTCAGAACTCTGAGTCAATGAACCGCCCTCACCCCATAACTGGGCCAGTGCCTTCTGTGTGTCCTCCATTTTTTCATTCTCAGCCTGGGAACTTTCATTGTCATTTTCTTGACCTTGGCTCACCTTTGCTTATCAAGTGGGCATGGCCTGTGCTGGGCTCTTACTGGACCATGAAAGCCACATGAGGCTGACCTTGCCTCCTGTGGAAGGGCAGTGTGCTCCATAGCAGCCAGAAGGGTGGGCATAGAGGGATATAATATGTGATGCTCTTTCCTATTTCTCCTGGTCATTTGAGAAACATTTCCCAGGTCTTTCAGCGAACCTATACTCGTTAAAGTTAGATGGAACTTTAGGGTTGAAATTTGGCCCTGGAAGTGTGGGTGGAAGTGACTGCCTGTTCAGGGCTGACTTCAAGTCCCTCTCACGGGAGCCTTCACAATTTCTCTCAACCCCATCTTCTGACTGAGTTTGATAATGAGGGCCACTTCTGGGACTGTACATGGAAACAACGAAGCCCCTGTATGAGACAGAGAGCCCTGGTCTCTGGTCTCAGACAGTGCCTGAATGGTTATGAGCTTTGGTAGTCATAAGCTTCTGATACTTGGGGTTGGTTTGTTATAACCATTATAAGAGCAAACTGGATTTGAAAGCCCCCATCTAATTTCTATCTGTAACCTCAGTACTAAGCAGGTTCATGGGACATAGTAGGTGTTCAATAAATACTTGTTGTATAAATGAATAAAGTTATCTACTGAATTTAAGATAAGAAGAACATATGATTATCTGCTAGTGATAATAATTGAACAAAGTACTGCAGAGAAATGACTAAGATACTGTTTGAGCTCTCAACAATTAAAAACATTCAGTTATATTTCATGTTACTTTATTCAATCACTTTGTTCAATTGTTCATAAACACCTTACATTGAAAACAGATGCAATAAAGTGAATTTCAATATCAATCAAGAGTCTAGAATCAAGATCAGAAAAAAGAAATTTTAATGAGCAGTCAAGATCATGACAAAGGCATGAGACTAACAGCAAGTAGCACCTCACCTGGTTCTGGAGTTGAGCACCTCTGGCTCCTGGAAGCTGAAATAGGAAATAGGCGTGGCGGGACACTTCATTTATTGTGGAATAGGAAACCCTACAAAGAAAGCACAACTATGGGTGCTACAAAGCATCAGTAGCCATTATTTTTTAGTACCAAAACTGCCCTTCAAGTTGAGATTGAGACTACTTCACTTTCCATAAGAACTGATGTCATATTTAAAAAAAAACACACAAATCTTTATTGTTCAGATTATTACAGATGTTCCTTTTTTTTAACCCCCATAGCTCCCCTCCACCTGGTTCCCACCCAACCCTGTGCCCTTACCCCCACCACTGTCTTCATCCATAGATGTAAGATTTTTGTCCAGTCTCTTCCCATACCTCTCATACCCCTTCCCCCTGAGAATTGTCAGTCCATTCCCTTTCTATGCCCTTACTTCTATTCTATTCACCAGTTTATTCTGTTCATCAGATATTTCTATTGACTTAATTGTTATATTCACTGGTTGATAGATATGTATTTGTTGTCACTTTGTTGTTCATAATTTTTATTTTTACCTTTTTCTTCTTTTTCTTCTTCTTAAAGAGTGCCCTTCAGCATTTCAAGTAATCCTGGTTTGGTGGTGATGAACTCCTTTAGCTTTTTCTTGTCTGTGAAGCTCTTTATCTGACCATCAATTTTACATGATAGCTTTGCTGGGTAGAGTAATCTTGGTTGTAGTTCTTGCTATTAATCACTTTGAATATTTCTTGCCACTCCCTTCTGGCCTGCATGGTTTCTGTTGAGAAATCAGCTGACAGTTGTATGGGTACTCCCTTGTAGGTAAGTAACTGTTTTTCTCTTGCTGCTTTTAAGATTCTCTCTTTGTTTTTTACCCTTGGCATTTTAATTATGATGTGTCTTGGTGTGGTCCTCTTTGGATTCCTTTTGTTTGGGATTCTCTGTGCTTCTTGGACTTGGAAGTTTATTTCTTTCACCAGGTAGGGGAAGTTTTCTGTCATTATTTCTTCAAATAGGTTTTCAATATCTTGCTCTCTTTCTTTTTCTGGCATCCCTATAATTCTGATATTGGTATGCTTAAAGTTGTCCCAGAGGCTCCTTACACTATCTTCATGTTTTTGGATTCTTTTTTCTTTTTGCTTTTCTAGTTAGGTGCTTTTTACTTCTTCATATTTCAAATCTTTGACTTGATTTTTGTGATCCTCTAGTCTGCTGTTGGATGTCTGTATAATATTGTTTATTTCAGTCAGTGTATAGTTAATTTCTAATTGGTCCTTTTTCATATCCTCCAGGGTCTCACTAGATTTATTGAGGGTCTCACTAAATTTATCAGCAGTTTCTAGAAAATTCTTGAAAAACCTTAAAATTGTGGTTTTGAACTCTATATCCAGTCATTTGTTTCCTCCATTTCTGTCATTTGTGATCTGTTTCTTTGTCTCCGCATTTTGGCTACTTTCCTTTGTTGATTGAGTGGCTTTCTGTGTTAGGTGTCCTATAGGGCCCAATGATTCAGCCTCCCCAATCACCTGGGGTGGACACTCTTGGTGTACACCTTTGAGGGCTGGGTTCACAGTCTTGTTGTAGTTAAGTCTTGATTGCTGTTGGTATCACTGGGAGGAATGACTTCCAGGCCTTTCTCCTGGTTGTTTGGGGTTTGGAACTTTTGGAGTTCTCTGTCCCAGCTGTAGTCTGTTAGGTTACGCTGCAGGCAGACAGGTGCACAGCTTGGGTGAGGTTGTAAATTGGGTGGGGTGGGGTCTCAGGGAATCACTGGGGCAAAGCAACCTGTGATGGCTGCCCCTCAGCCAGCTCCCCAGCTTCTCCCCGTTTTGGCATCTCCATGCCCTGGCTTCTGTGTTCCCCTGAGACCCCGAGTCTCGGAGCTCCGCATCAGTGATGGCTGCAAACAGATCTGCTAGAACTCCACTTGTCTTCTGCCCCATTGCCAGACATCCCGCAACAAGTTCAGTGTGACCCTGGAGCTTGTAATGCCCTTCCAAGCCGCGGGCCCAGGTGCAGCCACTGCTACTGTTTCACCCGCACCACCACCGTTTCGCGTGCGTCTGTACCTCTCAGTTTTGGCACCGAGAACTTCTACTCAGTCTCAATGCACTCCTTCTCTTGCCTCCTAGTTGTAAAGCTTCCACTCCCTGGTTCTGGAGGATGGCCTTTTAGCTTTATAGTTGTATTTTTTAATGTGGTTGTGGGAGGCTGTGCATTCAGGTATATACCTTATGCCGCCATCCTCGTTCTCTGTATCATGTTCTGAGCACCTACAAAGCCTTGGCCAATAGAAGAGAGAACTGTTTTTCTGTCAAGGGTATATGAATAGCTGTGCTCTCCTGCTAGAACTTCCAAACAAGCTTTCAAGGAGAAGATAGGATAGTCAAGCTTCCAAGACTCCAGACACATCCAAACTGAGTCCCTGCATGTGTCATCCATAGCCCCTCTTCTATCTGACTCCAGAGGGCTTTCTGGGTTTGCTCTGAGTGTGCATTTTGCTAATTGCAGCCTTGGTTTTACTGAGAGCCTTTAAGGCCCCCAAGACTGTTTGCAGGTGATAGCCTTACCTGGAGAGCCTCGTTTTTGCCACCCTGCCTGCACATCCTGGGAACGATTGCTTCTCTGACACCTTTAAGGAGGGCAAGAGCCACACTCTCTGTCATATTCTTTTGAATTAGTGTTCAATGTTAGTAAACAATTGAACAAAGTGACTAATAAAATAACAAAATAGAATTGAACTTTTTTTTTTAATTTTTGAGGGCTGAAACAATATCGTAGTCATTTATCTGCAGTACTTTGCTCAATTACTGTCACATAGCAGATAATCATCTATTATCTTATTCATTCATTCAACAAGTATATATCGAACACCTGCCATGTTCCATGAACCCTGCTTAGTGCTGAGGTTACAGACAGAAATCCTTAGGATATAGCCCCAGAAGTGGGATTGCTGGCTCAAATGGCAGTTCCATTTTTAATTTTTTGAGGAAACTCCATACTGTTTTCCACAATGGCCACATCAGTCTGCATTCCCACCAGCAGTGCACGAGGGTTCCATTTTCACCACATCCTCGCCAACACTTGTTTGTTGCTTAATTGATTTTAAACCTTGAAGTAAGCCAGTCAGAAAAAGACAAATGCTACATAATCTCACTAATATGTGGAATCTAATGAACAAAATAAACCAATGGACAAAATAGAAACAGAAGCATAGATACATGGAACAGACTGATCGCTATCATAGTGGATGGGGGAACTGGATGAAAGAAGGTGAAGGAATTAGCTAAAAAATATATATGCATAGCCCATAGACACAGACAACAGTGTGATGATAGGCAGAGGGCAAAGGGGGTAGGCCAAGTGTGGGGAAATGCGGAGGGATAGAAAGAGACTTTGCTTGGGGAGATGGACACACAATGCAGTGTGCAGATAAAGTTTTGTTGAGTTGTACAATTAAAACCTGTATGGCTTTGCAAACCAATGTCACCCCAGTAAATTCAATTAAAACAAAATCCATAAACAAAATAAAATAAAACAAACAAATAAACAAAACCCACACAAAAAAATAAGATATTTGCATTGTCCTAGGAGAGGTATGGGTAAACATATTGCTATGAGAAATGTCTGAGATTTTGGTGCCTTTGGTTTCTTCTAGAACTTTTATGATTTCATGTATTACATTTAAATCTTTTATCCATTTTGAGCTTATTTATGTGTATGGTGTAAGTTGTTCTAGTTTCATTTTTTTTTGCGTGTACCTCTTTAATTTTCCCAATACTATATATTAAAGAGACCATCTCTGCTCCAAAGTATACTTTTGCCTTCTTTGTCAAATATTAATTGAGCAAAGTGGCTTGGGTTAATTTCTTGGATGTCTGATCTGTTCCATTGGTCTATATGTCAGCTCTTGTGCCAGTATCAGGCTGTTTTGATTATGGTGGCTTTGTAGTATAACTTGATATCTGGTGTTATGATTCCTCCAACTTTGTTCTTTTTTCTTAAGATTGCTGCAGCTATTTGGGGTCATTTTTATTTCCATATAAATTTTTGGAGTGCTTGTTCTAAATTTGTGAAATATACCATTGGTACTTTAATAGGAATTCATTGAATTTATAGATAACTTTGGGTAATATGGATATTTTAATGATGTTGATTCTACCAATCTATGAACATGATATATTCTTCCACTTGTTTATAACTTCCTCCATCTCTTTTTCCAATGTTCTGTAGTTTTCAGAATGCGGGTCTTTTACCTCCTTGGTTAAGTTTATTCCTAAGCTTAATTTTTTTTTTTTGAATGATAAATGGGATTGATTTTTTACTTTCTCTTTCTCAGAGTTCACTGTTGGTGTATAAAAATACTATGTACAGTATCATGCCATCTGTGAATAATGAGAGTTTTACTTCCTCTTTTCCAATTTGGATGCCTTTTATTTCTTCTTGTTTGATTGCTATGGCCAGGACTTCCAGGACTATGTTGAACAAGAGTGGTGAAAGATGCCATATCTTTCTTGTTCCTGTTCTTAGGACAATGTGAACTAAGGAGAAATAAACAAATGGGACTACATGAAAATAAAAAGCTGCTGCTCAGCAAAAGAAACCATCAACAAAATAACCAGAGTGACCATTAACTGGGAAAACACATTTGCCAATGATGAATCTGATAAGGGATTAATATTGAAAATTTATAGGGAATTCATACAACTTAACAAAAGGAAGACAAACCATCCAATTTAAAAAATGGGCAAAGAACTTAAGTAGGGACTTCTCCAAAGTGGGCATACAGAAAGCCAAGAGACAAATAAAAAAACTATAGGCCTGGTGCATGAAATTCATGCACTGGAAGGGGGGGACCTCAGCCCAGCCTCTCAGACATCTCTCTTGCAGTCAGGGGCTCTCACAGTCCAGGACCCCTTGCTCCTTACTGCCTGCCAGTTGTGAGCTCAGCTTCTGGCTGAGCAGAGGTTGCGGGGAGAGGAATGTGGCTCAACCAGAAGTCAGGCTTGCTGCTTCTTAGCACTGGCCCTGTCCCCCATCCATTGGTGGAGGGGTAAGGCATGATATGGGGCCAGGCTGGCTGGGGGAAGGAGTATGGGGAGTTGAGGCACTGTGGTCGTACCCCATACAGCCTCTGCGGAGGCTCTGGGGACCGTGTAGCCCCCTCTTCTGCTGCCTCTGTGGAAGGAGGGACCAAAGCATTGGGACTGGGACCCTGGGACCCTGCTGCGGCCTCTCCCATTGCCTATGCAGGAGGTAACTGGGCCTATCAAGGGAAGGTGCCATCCCCATCACCCCGCTGCTGCTGCCACTGCCAGCCACTGCACCTGCCTGCTCTTGTTCGGCCCTTGCACCTGCTGTGGCTTTGTCTGGAAGGGGTTCTGGATGTTTGGAAGACATCTAGTTTATCTGGTCTAATTAGCATATTATCCTTTTATTAGTATAGATGCTCAAAGTCACTAATCATCCGAGAGATGCAAGTCAAACGACAATGAGATACCATCTCACACCTGTAAGAATGGCTACCATCAACAAATCAACAAACGACAAGTGCTGGCGAGGATGCGGAGAAAAGGGAAGCCTAGTACACTCATTGCTGGTGGGAATGCAGACTGGTGCAGCCACTGTGGACAACAGTGTGGAAGTTTCCTCAAGAAATTAAATATGGAACTCCCATTTGACCCAATCATTCCACTTCCAGGAATATATCCTAATAAACCTTTTATAAGAAAGGATATATGAACCCTAGATTCAGAGTAGCACAATTTACAATAGCCAAGATTTAGAAACAGCCTAAGTGCCCATCAGCAGATGAGTGGGTAAAAAAGTTATGGCACATTTGTACACTGGAATACTACCCAGCAATCAAAAAGAAAGAACTCTTATCATTTGCAATAGCATAGATGGACCTAGAGAAAATTATGTTGAGCAAAATAAACCAGTCAGAGAAAGATAAGTAGTACATGATCTCAGTTGTATGTGGAATCTATTAAACCAAATAAAACCAGAGACATAGAAGTATGAACAGACTGTTGAATCTCAGAAGGAAGGTCGGGGAGGTGGGTGGGAAGAGATCAACCAATGAACTTGTATGCATATATTCATAACCTGTGGACACTGACAATGGGGTAGTGAGAGCCTGGGCAAGGGGGATGGGAGTGGGTTGGAAGAGGTTAATGGGGGAAAAAGGAGGAACTATGTAATACTTTCAACAATAAAGATTAAAAAAAGAAGATATTTGCAAACAATACCTCCTACAAGGAACTCATACACAAAATATATAAAATAATTATAAAACTCAACAACAAAAAACAAACAATCCAATTAATAAATGGGCAAAGACCTCAGTAGACACTTTTCCTAATAAGATATACAAATTGCCAAGATATATATGAACAGATGCTCAACCTCACTAGCTATAGGGGAAATGCAAATCAAAACCACGATGAGAGACCACCTCACACCTATGAGAATAGCTCTTATCAACAAGGCAAGGAATAGAAAGTGTTGGAGAGGATGTAGAGAAAAACAAATCCTCATTCACTGCTGTGTGAGTATAAACATGGTATGGCAATGTGAAAAACAGTATGAAATTTCCTCAAAAACCTGAGATTAGAGCTACCATATGCCCCAGCAAAGCCTCTTCTGGGTAGCTACCCAAAAATTTTAAAAACACTTATTTATGAAGATATATGTACCCTTTTGTTTACTTCAGCATTATTTGTAGTAGCTGTGACATGAAAATAACCTATGTGTTCTTCAATAGATAATTCAATAGTGGACATGTGGTACATATATACAGTGAAATACTACTCAGCCATGAAAGGGATGGGATATTGCCATTTGCAACAACAATTATAGATCTTGAGGGTATAATGCTAAATGAAATAAATCACATGAAAAAGGACAAGAACTCATATGTGGGATATAAAACAGAAAGCCACAAACCAACAAACAAAATTTTTGAAAAAGCCTAATGAATTTTTACTTACATTGAGTAGACCAATGGGCACTGACCCCTGCCTCTTGTCACTGCTGTGTCCCTGGAGACGCCATGTCATGCCAATAGGCTTGGCTCAAAGTGAAGTTACAATCCAGGCATGTTGTAGCTAATTATCTATTTATTGTTATGAGCTGTTTATTTTAATTTTTTGAATATTCTATTATGAAAGGGCTGACCTTACAAAGTATTTCAGAAACCAGAGAAATAAGTATGCATTAATTTTCCAGGTGCAATTAACTTATGTTTAACTCCCATTAAATTATTTTATTTTATGTGTGAAATGATAATTATTTTTTAAAGTCAGGCAATGTTATCTGCACATTTGTGGGTTTCAGAACATGTGGCCTCTATGGAGGATGAAAAACAGAACAAAATTAGATAATTGTATTTGAACCAAAAGGAATAAAATCTAATAATGGATACAATAATTTGTTTCTTTTCTCTCTCCCTCTCTTTCCATCACTTTGGTTTCCCTCTGCTGATGGTTTAGTTTTCTGATTTCTCCTCCAACTATACTATTTTGAGAATAAAGCCTGTGTTTTATTTTTATCCCACTTGGACTCATCATAGCATCTAATCCAAGGAAAGTGCTCCACTCATTCTTAATGAATGAATAAATAGATCAATGAATGAAAAATTAACCTTTGTGGAAATTTAAATACCATTTATCCCCATATTTCTGCAAATTAAAAATGTCCTAGAGGTAGTTCAATGCAGTGTAATAAAGATTTATTCAGGGTTAGTCTCTTTAAAAAATCTTAACATGATTTAAGTGTAGTTTTCTTAATGATAAAATAAGACATCTTACTTATTCCTGTAGTCATTTAACAACTATTTAGTGGATATTGGTTAGAAAGACAGCATTAAGCAAAGCAATGTAGAAAATTAATACAAAATACACTGCATCATTTCTGTTCACAAGCTGTTTGTAATCTCACTGGGAAAAGAAAAAGCAGGTATAGGTAACAGTATATGAAAACATTAAATATTCCTAAAAATAAAAGAACTAAGACAAAAATCTCCATTATAGGCCAGATGCAAGCCAAGTCGGCTGGAGGAAGCTTTGGAGGGAGTCTCATGAGGGCGAGATGTTAGTGTGTGCAGTGTAAGCGTGGGTGGTTGGCTCATGGGCTCAGTAGAAGGAGGGAAATGAGCATTAAAGATGGGAAAGACAGTGCACATGAAACCACTCCTGGAAGAGAGCATCTTATCATGGCTAAAGGTCATGGGCAGGTGATTATTCGAAACTGGGGGAAATGAGGCTTAGAAGCTGTATTGGATGGTGTGTGGTTAAGATCATGGGCATTGGAATATGATAGTCCTGAGTAGGCACTGTCTAGTTTAACAGGAATTGGCAAAATTATTTTTTTGTAAACTATGGTATAAATAAATAATTTAAGAACATATGAAAATATACATAACCCATGGATACAAACAGTAATGTGGTAAAGGCTTGGCAGGGGTGGGGGTGGGGTGGGAGGGAATCAATGAGGGAAAAGGAGAAATCTGTAATACTTTCAACAATAAAGATTCATTAAAAACAAATAAACAAACAATTTTATTTTTAAATCATTACATGCAAGTCTAAACATTAGAAAACACCATGCAAGAGAACATGGCAGTAGACAGGACCAGAGTGAGGGTGAGGGTGTGAGTGGGTGAGCCTGTGAGTGTGGGTAGGCAGCTCTGTGGTGCAGGGACTCTGGGCTCGCCCTGGGGTTCTGCTGGAATCCACCTCCCATGTCCCATGCTGCTCACTCAGGTGCTTCTTCTGTTTGGATTCCAGAGTGCTCCACTTTGGAGGATCCCCTGGGTCCTCCTCAGGAGGAGGATGCAGGGAGCTGCCAGGACCCAGTGCCCCAAGGCTACAGTGCCCCCAGGATGCAGACCTCTGCACCCAGTCCCACTACCTGGGTTCTCTGTAATAATCCAGAACATCTGCGCCCTCCACTGGGACCCAATACCCTGGATGCCCAGACCACCCCTGTGAACAAGCAAGCCTGACACAGTGATGAAACCAGATGCCCCTAAATGTGAATACATGCAGAAAAAGCGCCTATTTTGATAAAAACTCTCATCAAAGTGGGAATAGAGGAATAATAAAGCCATATATGGCTACTGTACAACCAACATCATACTCAATAGACAAAACTAAAAGCATTTCCTTTAAGAACAGGAACAAGACAGGGATGCCCACTATCACCACTCTTATTCAACATAGCACTGGAAGGCCTAGCCACAGTGTCAGACAAGACAAAAACATAAAAGGCATCTAAGTTAGAAAGGAGGAAATAAACCTGTTACTATTCACAGATGACCTGATATTGTACATAGAAAACCATGAAGACTCCACCAGTAAAACCACTAGATTTAAAGAATGAATTCAGCAAAGTAGCAGGATACAAAATCATCATCCAGAAATTGATGACATCTTTATACATCAATAATTAACTTTCAAAAAGAGAAACTAAAAACACAATTCCCTTTGCCATTGCAACAGCAACAAAATAAGATACCCAGAAATAAATTTAACCAAAAAGATAAAAGTCCTATACTCAGAAACTATAGGACATTGAAAAAAGAAACAGAGAAAGATACAAACAAGTAGAAGCGTATACCATGCTCATGGATTGTAAGAATTAGCATAATTGAAATGTCCATATTACTGAAAGCAATCTACAAATTCAATGCAATTCCTATTAAAATATCAGTGGTATATTTCACAAATCTAGAACAAACATCCCAAAATTTATATAAAACCAAAAATGACCCCAAATAAGTCCAGTAATATTGAGAAAGAACAAAGTTGGAGGAATCATAATACCAGATATGCTATAAAGCCATTGTAATCAAAACAGCATGTACTGGCACAATAACAGGCATATAGATCAATGAAACAGAACAGAGAACCCAGAAATTGACCCAAGCCAGTATGTTCAATTAATATTTGACAAAGGAGGCAAGAACATACAATGGAGTCAAGGCAGTCTCTTCAATAAATGGTGTTGGGGTAATTAGACTGGTACATGAACACACACAAAGAACAAAAAGAAACTGCACCACCAAGTTATGCCATACACAGAATAAACTCAAAGTGGATGAAGACTTAAGTCACAAAACCATAAAAATCCTAGAAGAAAACATAGACATTAAAAATCGCAGACATTTCACACACAGAGCAGAATTTTCTCTGATATGATACATCTCTGAGGGCAAGAGAAACAAAGGGAAAAATTTTTAAAAAATGGGACTAAAAAGCTTTTTCTCAGCAAAAGAAACCATAATCAAAATGAAACAGGAGCCCCTTGTATGGGAGAACATATTTGCCAATGATACTCTGATAAGGGGCTAATTTCTAAAATATATTAAAAAGTCATACAACTCAACAAGAAGACAAATAGTGCAATTTAAAAATGGGCAAAGGATCAAAATAGACATTTCTCCAAAAAGAACATACAGATGGCCAAGAGACATGAAAACATGTTCAAAATCACAAATCATCAGAGAGATGCAAATTAAAACCACAATGAGGTACCAACTCACACCTGCCAGAATTGCTTCCATCAATCAATAAATAACCAACAAGTGCTGGGGAGGATGTGGAAAGAAGGGAACCCTAGTACACTGCCGGTGCACACTGAAGATATTATGGAAAACAGTATGGAATTTCCTCAAAAATTTAAAAATGGGACTGCCATTTGATCTCCTGATCCCACTTCTAGGAATGTATTCCAAGAAACCAGAAACAACAATCAGAAAGAATGGGGTCCCTCAGATTGGCCTGCACCTTCTTGCATTCTGGGACCCCTTGAGGGATGTTGGAGGACCAGTGCACAGATTCGTCCCGATCCCTGCAGGCCAGGCTGAAGGACCCCACCGGTGCACGAATCCGTGCACCAGACCTCTAGTGTGCATGTAAGATCCTTGGTTAATCTGTTCCTGCCCTCTCCCCTCCCCTCTTTCCTTCTGAGATCCATCAGTCTGTCCCATGTTTCCATGTCTGTGCATTGAATGCCTGCCCCCTGGTGGTCAATGCGTGTCATAGCTACCAGTCGAATGGTTGAATGGTCAACTGGTTGCTTAGGCTTTTATATTAGAGATATGAATAACCTGTGGACACAGACAATAATGTGGTGAAGGCATTGGATGAGGCAGCAGTTGGGAGGAGGTGGGTATAGGTGAGGGACGTTGGTGGACATCTATATAGTCAAAAATAAAATAAAATAAAATAAAATAAAATAAAATAAAATAAAATAAAATAAAATAAAACAAAACATCAGGCTAAACAAAACTGAGGAATGATCTACAAAACAATTCAAAAACGCTGAGGTCATAAAACCAGGAAAGACAGAAACCGGGAGGAGACTTAAGAGGTATGATGACAAAATGCGTCGTGGGACCCTGGATAGGAACCTGGAACAACAACGGACGATAACTGGGGGAAAACTTGTGAAAGTCGCATAAAGTGAACAACACCATGTTCATTTGTGGTTTGACAGATGTTCCAAGGGCATGTAAATGCCAACATTAGGAAAATGTGGTGAAGACTCTCCTTGTAGTTATTCTGTAATGCAAAATTATTGTCAGACAAAATTATATTTACAAAACATATTGTCAGGGAAATGAAACTAGTCTGTATGATACCATAAGCCTAGATACTCATCATTGTATATATTTATCAAAAACCATAAAATATAAAATACACAGTGCGTGCTAATGTGAACTGCCAACTGTGGTTGATGTGTCAAGGTTGGCCCATTGATTGCAAGCGACGCACACACTGACCTAGAAGGTTGATATGGGAGCGGCTGTGTGGGGGGAGCAGGCATGTGGGAACTTCGTATTTTCTGTTCAATTTTGCTGTGAACCTATAATTGCTCTAAAAAATAAAGTATATTAATGAAAAAAGTCACACTACATTGGCACATATACAGGAATCATGAATTGATATAAAGACTCTGATACATATATTGAATTCATCATCCTGTATTCTTCACTACTCTTCACTTGTGTGTGAACTCTTTAGTTTGCAAAATCAAAAAGTTAAATAAATAAAAATAAGACCACTGTGAGGTACAGTGATTTACTAATGAAGATTGGAATAGTAGGTAGAAAAACATTCCCATTCATTTATTTTTCAATTGGTCTATGTGGAGATTCTTCAGTGTCCAGGAAACAATCCTGTTTAGGTCCAAGAACCATCATTTCATATTTATTATCAGAAAAATACTACTCCACAGTTCCATATCTTCCACCATTACTATACCATGGTTTTGGGAAAACTGTTTATGAGCTTCCTCAGACCGTTTGTTAAGCTGGCGACATCATCACTTCTGAAACAAATGGAACTCTGCACTGGACCACCAGGGAATGCCAGCTCTAAAGGACTCCTCAAGGTCATTAAATGTGCTTAGTTGATAATGACCACAAATGTAAATCTTACCCAGAATATGGAGTTAAATATGAATGCCAATTTGTTACTGGTCACGTGAAATTTATTGTTCTGAATTTTATATCATAATTATGGAACAGGACATTTTCCAGCTGTCTTGCTAAGTGCGATGTCTTTCTGGGTGCCTTCTACAAAGCTGTAGCAGGGAGCCTAGCTGAGGACTCCATGAGGAGGGTGATAAGAGCAGTCACTTTTGTACAAGGAATGTCTGTGCCTCTTTTTTTTTAAAAAAAAAAATTTTGATTAATTTCAGAGAGGAAAAAGAGGGAGAGAGAAACATCAATGATGAGAATCATTAATTAACTACCTCCTGCATGCCCCCTACTGGGGATCAAGCTTATAACCCGGGCATGTGTCCTTGACTGGTATCAAACCTGGGACCCTTCAGTCCACAGGTGGATACTCTATCCACAGAGCCAAACCAGCTAAGGCTGTCTGTGCTTCATCTTACACAGCTTCTATCTGACACAAGACAGCCTGATTTTACAATGTTGGAAATTTGTGATTCATATGAATGGGAGGTCAGCCATGGGGCCCTGGAATGACCCCATGGACATGAAGTTTAGAGATCTGGTTGACATCTGTTTGACCCCACATTGACAGTAGAGTGTCAGGAGCACCCCAAAAAGGAGAGATGAGACTAGGACTCAGGTGTACATAAAGACCACAGGCTCTCAGGCTATGGGCACCCCCAGGGGCACTGCCTGTCTCAGCCAGCACCAGGCACCACAGGGCACTTCGAAACTCTTGAGGAAGGTGAAACTACAAAATTCAGGCCCAGACAGAGCCAGGTCTAGGCCAAAGCCCCACTTGCTTTCTTGAGACTAAAGGCCACACCAGACCAGGGCTTAGTCCCCAGTCTGCCTCTTATTAGGTGTGAAAGCCAGGTGGGTGGACTTTGTTTTCTTCTCCAGGATGAAGATGGTAACCTCACAGAGTTGTTTTGAAGAGGGAATGAGATATTTATTGAGTAACTGTGATAAGCACTGGAGAAACATCAGTGGTCAGAACACATAGAGCTTGCCTTTCTAAAGTGGACAATCTTATGTTCTATGAATTCAGAATCGTGCTGAATAAATAACACAACCGCACTGTTGTTGGTCCAAACTGTAGCTCTTCTCCCCGGTGTGTCTCAGGCTGCCTACTTTCTTTCTGTGCTTCAGCATGAGGCCATTATCTTCTCTTGGACTTCACAGCATGGGAGTGAAAAGATAAGGTCTAGGTGAGAAGGAACTTTGCTTGTTTGTCTTAATCTGAGGATTACTGTCAGTGCCCAGAGGAGAAGCACAAAAAGACTGCAGGCTCTCAGGCAATCTTCCCTGGATGTGTTTTTTAAAAGTGATCAGGTAGCAAAAGTTTGAGCTTTTACTTGCTGAGAAGTCCGCTCCACTCTATGGTTGGGTGGGTGAAGACAGTCGGCTTTAGGAGCCTTGGGAGAGTAGCCACAGGATGTGTATATGCTATAGCAAGATATGTGGGAGCTTTATGTTCAGTGATAAATCCTCCTGATGCCTTTCAAATAAATTCTATTATAAAAAAACCTACTGATGAATAATTTTTCTAGAATGCAACCATTTCTAAAAGCAGTGTAAGTTTTCATTGTTTTCCCAATTCTGTTTTTTGGCTTTTCAACATTTTTAGACCTGAACAAATTATTTTTTTTTTTTACCAGACATGTTTTTAAAGGCTGCTCCTACTTTGAACAAGTGTCTACTGAATATTCACATATGACCCAGCACAATAATTAAAGGGTCATAACTTGGAGTTAGCTTAATTTTCTGCTCAGTAGGAATTATGTCTGAATTCACTTCCTTTCGTGTTTATATGAATACGGCACATGCATTTTAGTTGAACAACAGAGATAAAAATTGATTATATTTGATATAGCTACTGTTTTCCTTTCCATACAACAAAGCATTACCTATGTAGAAAGTAAAATTGACATTTTAGAGTAAGTTTAAGTATTTTTGAATTAAACTCCAGCAAGACTATAAAGCAATTTTCTACACTGAAGTCTTTGAAACTCAGAGTCTCAGGTTGGTGGTTGTTGTGTGCTGAGTTGTGACCCCCAGGATTTCATGTGTTGAGGACCCTAGCACCTCAGCATATGCTATTTGGAGAGAGTCTTTAAAGAAGTAATTAAGTTAAAATGAAATAATTAGGTGGGGCTATAATCAAGTATGACTGTGTGATTGTAAAAAGAGATGCAGATACAGGCACACACAGAGGGAAGACGTGAGGACACAGAGAAGATGAACATCTATAAGACAAGAACAGAGGTCTCAGCTGGAACCAACTCTGCTAACATCTTGATCTTGAACTGTGAGAAAACGAATTTCTGTTGTTCAAGCCACCAAGTCTGTGGTGCTCTGTTCTGGTAGCCCTAGTAAACTAATATAGTGAGTCTATATTTCACAGTTATACAACACAGGGCTGACAAAACCGCTGGAAGACATAGTGCACCTGAAAATTTTACTTCCTTGATATTTTAGCTGAATCACAAGAATTGTTCCTTTCTGAGTGCATCTTTTTGACAAGCATATACGTTCTAAATGTATAATCAACTCAGTAGAGTATTAAAATTATTATCATTATCCTCTTCACAGGTGAAGAAGCTGAGATAGAGAAAGCTCATTTAATTATAGAGCCAGGATTTGAGCCCCAGCAGGTGACTACAGATTCTATGCTTTTAATGACAAACTTTACACCTTCTGGTCAGAAAGATAAATTTTGCCCTAATTATCTATAACATTTCAACAAATGATTTTTATGACTTAATTAGTAGCACAGATATTAAGTACAGAGAAATATCTAAGTCACATTTTATTTTAAAATTTAGCCCTTTTGCAAAATTGACCTATTGCTATTGGCCAATTACTATTGATTCAGTAGAAACTGAGAGTACTCAGCAGCAGAATTGATATTATCAATGTTAAGAGGAAATCTTGACTTCTTATGATTGCAAGTGACTTAATAACTATTGATTCAATGGAAAAGTCATTGGAATAGTTTTACCTGGTTTCCTATGTCAAAAAATGACTCAGCCCTGGTTGGCGTGGCTCAGTGGTTTGGTGCATCATCCTATATACTAGGAAGTGATGGGTTTGATTTGTGTTCAAGGCACATATCCAGGTTGATAGTTCAATCCCAGGTCAGGGTGTGTGTATGAGGCAACAGACTGATGTTTTCTCTCTCTCTTTATCATATATACATGTGAGACTCAGACCTAGCTAGCTTCAGTCACTTCACCAAAGGCCACAACAACAAGTCTTTTGGAAATTTTTAGAATGATTTGGCAATTTATGCTACAACCTGTAAACTTGTGCATCTGCCTCTGCACACCCTATAAACTGATAATTAGTTTTAGAGTTTAACTTATTTAGAAAATAAAATGAATATAATGTTATTTGTAAATTGATGGGTTTGCATATTAATATTATTACTCTAACTCTTGTTAAATATTTTGAATATACACAGAAGAGTGCCAAATATCACAAAAGTAGTTCTGGGTGGTCCGCACACTGAGACTTGTGGTTCCATAACATCTGATGTGTTGGGTTGAATAGTGTCCTCCAGAAATTTATTAATTCACTTGGAAGCTCAGAATGTAAGATAATAGGGTAATTTTTAAAAATGCAATTAATTAAGAGATGTCATACTGAATTAGGCATTCAATGACTGGCGTCTTTAAGAAATATTCAGAAACTGAGACACACAAAGAGGAGAATGGTTGAAGGCAGAAATGGATGTTATAATGTCACAAATTAAGAAATGGCTTAATAGAAAGTATTGGAAGGTAAAAGAGGCAAGGAAGAATTTTCACTAGAGCCTTCAAATGGACCATGGCCCTGCTGACACTTTGATTTTGTACTGAATCTCCAGAAAATCTGAGAGAATACATTCCTATTTTAGGCCACTAATTGTAATTTCTTATGGCAGTCCTAGAAAAGTAATGCATCTGCCTCTGCCCATCTTATACATTCTTTAAGTCAAATACAATTTTTGTCTCTTTGGGAAAGGCTTCCCACCCAATGCATTGAGATATTTCTTCTTCATCTAAAGCTTAAGGGAGTTTTGTTTTATTGACCATTTCTACTCATCCTTCAAGGTTCAGCATAGGCATTACCTTCCTAAGACACCTTTCTCTGAATACTGTCAATATCTTAATAAGCAAGGAGCTATTGGTCTCTACTACCATGACTTCTAGATTTTCACCTTCATCATTATAACCATTATGTTATTATTATTGTTCTTTTATCTGTTTAGTGAAGTGAAATGCTTATTGAATGAGAGAAAATTAGAAGTCAAGAGACTTTTCTCATTAGCATTTGGCAATGTTCTTGTGATTTTTTAACTTTAAATTCTTTTAGCCCTTGTTTTTATTCTATCAGGGCCTGTGGGCTGAAAAGATGTATGTATTTAATGTAATAATAGATCATAACACTGGTTATTTTAATACCTAGGTCATCTTTAGAGAAGTGAAAAGCATGTCAGAGATGTACACATCTCTATAAATTTTCTAGTGTGTTAATAATTATCATTTTATCAGCTTCCTTTGTTAAATTTTCTTCATTAGTATTTTTTTACTCTAACTTTATCCATTAGTTCTTTTCCTATTTCTTTAAATTGTAAAATCACTACTAAAATTGTGTTATTTTTAAAGTAACACTAATTGTTCTTTACTTTATATGCTTAACCTCAAATTTTCATTTTTATAATTTCTAATTTCTACACATTTATACTTACTCTTCATAAACTTTATTCACAGAATGAATACAATTTTGCTTTATGTTTATAGTGAATGTCTGTTGCTGTAGCCTGCTCTTTATCTGGTGGAGAATCCAGAATCTTATTTGTCAATACACTTCTCTCCCATTCTCAGTCTTTATGGCTCTGGGATTCCACCATAGCCCCAAGAATGAGCATATGGGCCACACTTTCTGGAATTCTGAGCCAAGAAACAGACTAAATATGGTGTGGATACAGTTATTCTAATATTAACTCCCAAATAACCATCCATTTATTCCTGTTAGCTAGATTTAGTCATCCCTTTATCTACATCCATATATCTGTTGAGCCTCTGATATGTGCTGGTTTTGACCTTGGGGATGCAAGTCCAATAAAACAGAAAAATTTCTGCTCTCATGAAATTTATAATAATTGAGTTGTGAGGAGGAGAGAGACAAAAGAAACAAAAATCACCACCACAACAAAAACCCACCTCAAAACGTTATTCAACTAACAGGTGAGCAGATTACTTCAGATGGTAATTAAGTATCTTGAATGCAATAAGAAACACTGTGGTATGTAATGAAGAAACTAGAATGTGGAACTGTGGTAGATAATGTCTGGTGGGGTGGCTGATTTAGACAAGCTGATCAGGAAAGGCATTTCTTCATTAAAGCTGAGGATAAATGATAAGACAAGCAAAGACGGGGATGGCAAATACACAACACTAAGATGAGGGGGAAATTCCAATATTTGAGGAAAAGAGTACAGTAACTGGATAGTAGTAGGAGTTTAACTAAGATAAGAAGATGAGATTTAAAAGCACAATAGAATGACTTTCAATTCTATTGTAAATGCAAAGCAATGGAAAGCAATCAATTGAGAAATGTTAAGCAAGGGAGTGACACGATCTGATTTAGGATTAAAATGGTTTCTACATGAAAAATGAATTGAGGGGACAAGTTTAGAAGCAGTGAGACCAGCTAGGAAGTAGTTACAGTAGTAGAGATGCTATTGAGATCATAGTAGTTTAAACAGAGGGGTAGCAATAGAGATGATAAGGCATGTGCAGATTCAGGATGTTTTAAAATTGGAAGTTGTGGATAAAGTAGCCAAACTGTGAGAGTAAAGGAGAAGGATCAGTATAATTAAAGCTTGAAGATATCACTGGATAATGGTGACATTTTCTTAGATGGAAAAGAACAGAGAGAGGAATAAGTTTGGTAGTGAGTGAACCTTAAGTTCTATTTTAAGCCTATTATGTGTGAGATTTCTATGAGGTAGAGAATGGAATTCTGTGGGGAGCTAGAGCCTGCTGATATAAATCTGGAGGTCATCAGCATCTAGAGGTTATTAAAAGCCATTGAAACCGGATATGTTCACCTAGATGTGTACATTAAAAAAAAGTTAGTTGAAGTATCAGCCTGGAGGCTTTCTAGCTTTTAAAGTGTGTTGATACGGGAAAGTCAGAGTCAATCCATGAAGAATGTATAACAATTATAAACATATATGCACTTAACAAAAGAACTTCAAAATGCTTGAAGCAAAATTTGGCAGAATTTAAAAGAGAAATAGACAATTGATCCATAATAGTTAAAGACTTCAACTCTTTAATTGAAAATAATAGATAGAACAGTTAGAAAGAATATCAAGTAAATAGGGCACTTGAGCAACACTGTAAACCAACTGGATATGACACATTTCTGTAGCACTCTCCACCCAACCATAGAAGAATGCACATTCTCTTTAAGTGTGCATTCTATTTTGGGTAGATCATATCTTAGGCTATAAGAATACTCAGTATATTTAGAAGTATTAACAGCATGCGAAACATCTTCTCCAAACACCGTGGAATGTTATTATAAATCAAAAACTTGAGAAAATTTGAGAAATACACATTATGTGAAAATTAAATGCATTCTTAAATAACAAGCAAAACAATAGAAAAAACACCACAAATCGGCAATTGATTCTTTGAAAAGATAAACAAAGCTGACAAAACTTTAGGTAAACTGACAAAAACAAAAACAAAACAAAAAGACAAAACAACCTGAATTTACTAAAATCAAAATAAAAGAGTGGATATTATTACAGACTTTGCAGAAACAAAAAGATAAGGGAATATAATGAATAATTCTATGTCCACAAATTAGAAAAAGTAGATGAAATGGTAAATTTTTGAAAAGACTCAAACTATCAAGACTTGCTTAAGAAGATATAGAAAATCTGAATAGATACAGAACAAGTTATTGAATTAGTAATGAATAAACTTTCTACAAAGAGAAATCCAGCACCTGAAGGCCTTTCATGAATTCTATAAAATATTTAAAAAAGAATAAGAATGTATAATTCACATACTCTTCCAATAAATAAAGGAGGGGGGGGACTTTCCAACTCATGTTCTAAGGCCATTATTACTCAGATATCAAAACAAATGAATACATCATAGGAAGTAAATAAAACAGATTGTTATCCTTGAGAAAATATACCCTAAAAATCCTCAACAAAATAAATCTAGCAGCATATGTAAAGGATTATAAGCATAATTATTTGGAGATTTTTTCCTGAGAATACAAGCTTGGCTTAATCTGTAAAGCTCATCAATGAAATACACTTTGTTAAAAGAGTAAATGACAAAAAACACTACATCTTAATTGTTGTACTAAAAGCATAATCTCCTTTCATCATAAAAGCTCTAAAAGCTCCAGGAATAGAAGAAAGAAGCTCTGACAACACACTAGAGCTCTCTACTAGTGCTCATTATTGAGAGACTGTTCCTGCCCCATAAGACCAGGAGCAAGTCAAGGATGTTCACTCTTGCTACTTCCATTCAACAGTATAGTTGAGGTTCTACCTCAGCATTTATTCAAGAAAAATAAATACAACAGTGTGCTGAAGGCTTGGGAGTGGCAGTGGAGGGGATCAATAGGGAAAAAAGGATGATATTTGTAATAGCTTTAACAATAAAGATAAATTTAAAAAATAAAAGTTCTCTAGATTGGAAAACAATAATAAAACTGTCTCTATTTGCAAATATGTTCTTACACAGAGCAAATCCTAAGCAAACAACAACAAAAATCCCATTTGATCAAATAAATAATTTTAGTAGGTTGCTGAATAAAGAACCAATAATACAAGTCAATTGTGTTTGTATATACTAGAAATAAATAGGATGAGAATGAACCAATTGCTCTTACTGCATCATCTAAAAAGTAAAATATGTAGAATATACTTACCAAAGGTAGTGTAAGACTTGTATCTAAACTAATAAAAGCAAAATATTAAAATTAACCGTTTCTCTGAGACAGGGTAAGCCACGCCCACCAGCCAATCAGAGCGGCTGTATGCAAATTAGCCCACCCAACATGGCGGCCGCCACTCACGGACCTGAGTAAACAGCCCTTTCCATTGCGGCAGGAGCGAAAGTGAAGCTGCGCCCCTCAGCTCAGCTCCAATTAAACTGCCTCTAGCGAAACACAGCTTTTTGAAACATTGTAACAATCATAGAATCCTCCGGAGCTGAAGGAAAGAGCAGCTCCGGCCTAACCAGTAAAAGTAA
>PVJC01009508.1:0-45744 GCA_004026665.1 Murina feae | reverse complement strand
GGCAGGTGGCAGGTTGTGCGGGCACAGGCTGGGCTGTGGGACCCCCGAGTGCACAAATTTTTGTGCACCGGGCCCCTAGTTTAAAGATAAAAAGCTTCGCCCTGACTGGTTTGGCTCAGTGGATAGAGCGTCGGCCTGCGGTCTGAAGGGTCCTGGGTTCGATTCTAGTCAAGGGCATGTGCCTTGGTTGTGGGCACATCCCCAGTGGGGGGTGTGCAGGAGGCGGCTGATCGATGTTTCTCTCTCATCGATGTTTCTAACTCTCCCTCTCCCTTCCTCTCTGTAAAAAATCAATAAAATATATTAAAAAAATAAAAAGCTTCTGCACAGCAAAAGAAACCATCAACAAAACAACAAGGGAAGCCCACTGTATGGCAATGATACATCTAATAAAGGGTTAATATCCAAAATATATAAAGAACTCATATGAGTTAACAAAAGGAAGACAAATCCAATTAAAAATGGGCAAAGGACCTAAATAGACACTTCTCCAAAGTGGACATACAGATGATAGCCAAGAGGCATGAAAAAATGCTCAAAATCACTGATCATCAGAGAGATGCAACTTAAAATGACGATGAGGTAACACCTCACACCTGTTAAAATGGCTGCCATCAACAAATGACAAGTGCTGGGGGGGATTATGACAAGTGCTGGGGAGGATTGAGGATTTGGAGAAAAGGGAACCCTAGTATGCTGCTGGTGGGAATGCAGCCATATGGAAAACTGTATGGAGTTTCCTAAAAAATTAAATAAGGAACTGCCATTTGACCCAATGATCCCACTTCTAGGAATATATCCTAAGAAACCAGAAACAGCCATCAGAAAGAATGTATGTACCCCTATGTTCATAGCAGCACAATTTACAATAGCTAAGATCTGAGAACAGCTCAAGTGCCCATAAGTAGATGAGTGGATAAAAATGCTGTGGTATGTTTACACCATGGAATATTATGCAACAGTAAAAAAGAAGTATCTCCTACCCTTTGAGACAGCAAGGTTTATTATGCTAAGCGAAATAAACCAGTCAGAGAAAAACAAGTATCCCATTATCTCATATATGGAATCTAATGAACAAAATAAACTGTTGAACAAAATAGATCCACAGACAGAAGCGTGGAATGACTGTCCAATCTCAGAGGGGAGATGGGGATGATTGGGTGGGTGGGAAGAAATCAACCAAAGCATCTGTATGCATTTATGCAGAACCCAGGGACACAGACAATAGGGTGGTGGAGGCCTGAGGTAGGGGCAGGGGTGGGCTATAAGGGGTCAATGGGAGAAAAAAGGGGACAGATGTAATACTCTGAACAGCAAAGATTCACAAAAAAATAAAAAGCGCGTACACAAGGATGGAGATTTAATTCAATTAATAAATTCTTACATCATTATCAAGGACATTCTTAAGTGAAGCTGACGCCCCCCCAAACACACACGTCCAGTGCATGAAGGTGAAAATACCATTTGGTGCCACTGTCTTAATTCACTAAGGTAGCGGTTTTACCCACCATCACTTCTGCACCATCAGTGCCGGATGATTCGTTCATTATTGTTCACTAATAACGACTTAGTTTCCGTGAAAAGCATTTCCTAACTGGCTTATGACCCACAGATATAACAGTGACCCATAGACAATACTTGAACTCACCAAAACTTTAAACAGTGCTTAACTCTGGTAGGATTACAGTCATTTTCCTTTTTTTTTTTCTCCTTTGGCTTATCCATGTTTTATAGTTTTACAATGTATTATGTGTCCAAGAAGAAAATGAAATTGTGTTGTTGTGTAGTTTGGTTGTAATTTTGATGTGGCTGTGGGAGGATGCGAGGACCACCTTCACCTACCCCTCCGTCTTGACTAGAAACCTCTCCATTTTCCCTTTAACCAGGAAGGAAAGAGGAGAAAAATAAATGCAAGTAAGTAGGGGAGAAGGGCGGATTTAAAGGAAAGCCTGTTTGCCCTGGAATCCAACAGTCCACAGCACATGCCAGTTGCTTAAGTTAACGTCCCATGAATAAATGCAGGAAAGAACGAGAAAGAAGGGCCTGCGAGGGGTGGGAAGGTTGCGGGAGGACTCCCGCCCTGCAAGGGGTTCTGAACACCGCGGGCAGAGGAAGGTCCAGGCGAACTTTGCAAAACGCAGACGCCAGGTCCTGCGCAAGGAAACAGAATTAAAGTGGGGGGAGCACAGCTGGCGGAATTTTGCTTAAAGTTCACCAAGTGCGAGAAATGTGCACCCAGGGAAAAGAACCTCCCCCAAAACCCCGCAGACAGGAGAGCCCGGGGCGTGAGAGCCGCGCGCAGGCGCCCCAGGATCTGCCCGTCGTCTAGGCCGACGGCGCACAAGAGCGCAGGCGCGCGCGCTGCCGCCGTTGGGGCGGCTTCTCACCCTCACACCGCCCGACGCAAGGCCGCGGGGCGCAGGCGCGGGGCGTGATGATGGCATCGCGTAAGAGGGCGTTGTGAGAGAGGCGTTCGTGCGGTGACCCAGTGGCCTAATGGATAAGGCATCAGCCTCCGGAGCTGGGGATTGTGGGTTCGAGTCCCATCTGGGTCGTGCGAAACTTTATTTTGGCGGAAGGAAAAAGGCGATGTGCTGAAATCAATGAAAATAGGTTCTGAGATGTGGTTACCAGTATTTCGGTCTCTGCAGCGATCTCGGGAAGGATTGTCTTGACAAATCAGGAAACGCATCTCCGTGTTTTAAAGACATTGCAGTTGAAGTTTTGTAAGGGAAAGCCAAGGAGTGATCCAAAAGTGGGGTCTTTCATCTTAACTTTTTTATTAAAAGAAAAAAGCCGTCTGGACAGATGGCTCCACTCCTTTTTCTGTTTGCCTTTTCAAGGTGAGCTTCACCGTGCAAAACTTTCTCCTCATCCTTGTCCCAAGGGGTGTGTGAGCAGATCCAACTGTGCTGGCTCCAAACATTTATTTCAAGTGCTAAGTTGAGTTCATAAAAAAGCAATTGTGCTGTTACAACACACAAATATAATAGGCATAATTTATGGTTTCTGTCTCTAAACTATTATGAACAATAAATTGTAGTTAAAACATATGGGTTGGGGGTTGGGGATGTCTCTGTGTCTATGTTTCATTTGCAAATTTGTGTGATGAAAGAAAATCAGAATTTAAGCTTTTCAGGCCGGGTCAGTTGACTAGCTTGAAAAAAGTTTAAACTCTTCTTGCAGAACTTGTACAGGAAGACTATCATTGAGTTAACTCCTACTCTTGGAAAACTACTAAACACTAAATGCAATGTAGAACCCGGAATGTGAGCCTGAAACAGAAAAAGTACATTAATGGAAAAACTAGTGGAATCAGAACACAGTCTGGAGTTTGGTTACTAGTAATGTACTAGTGTTGATATCTTCGTTTGTGACAAATGTGTATGGTACATTTCAGCCGTTTGCTGTTTTATTTCAGCTGTACTTCCTTCCTTTGTAATGTTGACTGGAGTAAAGGTGACCACCATACCAGGTGAGAACACCAGTTTCCACTTAGCCCACAGGGACAGCAGCAAGACCACCAGTTTTGCAGACAGGCATGCTGGAGGGGCAGACACAAGTCAGCTGGATGAGTTGCTGGCAGGATGCAATCAGAGCTTCAAGCAACGTGATTCTGCTGGCATTGACACCTTTACAGGTAACTTTCCATGCCTGGAACCAAGGCATGTTAGCACTGGACTCCAGCATGTTGTCACCATCCCAACCAGAAACTGGCGTAAATGTCACTGTGTCAGGGGAGCCAGTTTTCTTTATGTGGGTGCTGACTTCCTTAACATTTTTCTCATAGCTCTTCTGGCTGTAGGGCAACTCAATGGAACCCATTTTGTTAACACCAAAGGGAAGAGTATGTCCGAGATGCTTTCAAACGTAATTCTGGGGATGCTCAAGGTAAGCGGGGATCCTTGCTGGTTTAGGCGCCAATCCTGGAAGCCCAACATCACCAAGGGAGCAGGCTGGCACGTGAGAAGACAAACGATGGCAGAACCCCAAAACGTTGCAATTCACACTGTAGTATACAGGCTAGTGTTTGTCCCCAGGAGCAATATATGACTACAGCGCCAATTATTTGGAGAAACTCATATTCCCCACAGAAACATGTATTATGCCTATAATCAAAAATAGAATCCTGAATAAATGAAAGAATATGGCAAAATTCAGATATTTAAAGTCTTTGCATAAATTTTTCCTTTCCATTTTGACTGACCCAGATAAATATCATGTGTTTACTGGAATCGTGCTTTGTGTTTAATTATAGGCTGTTCTACTTTTTGGTTAAAAAATGACTATCAACGTGTAATATACATGGAGAAAAGTCACACTGCATGTGTGCAGTTCAATTATGTTCACAAACTGAGCACACTTGTAGAGTTGGCACCCAGATCAAGAAATGGGGAACTAATCACTGCAGAAGCCCTCCTTGGGTTCCCTCCAACCACTACCTCCTCCCAGGGTGACCAGGAGTCTTATTTCTATTGTTTAATTTTGCTTGTTTTTGTACTGGATCACTTTGGAATTTTAAAATCTTGGATACATACAAGTATTTATTAGTAGTTTCTTAGTTCAGATTTTCAAAACTCACTTTAAAATCTCAGAGAATACACCAGAATATTAAAATACAACCTATTGTATTAACATTCAGAATCGTCGTACTTCACATTTTCCCAGGTTACAGTATTAAACATACAGTAAAGTTGCCATTTTTCTCCATTCCTCTTGGAAACCCCATAAAAGCAACTAGGGGGATGAGAAGCAGAACCACAAACACCACCAATGAAACCAGGAGATATCTGGAACTCTTCAATGAAAGGGGAAAGTTAGGAACAATGGAGGGAGATGCTCTAGCCTCGGATCTTAGGAAAGGCCAGCAGAGGGCGCTTCTCCAAAGGGAAGGTCAGACTCCTAGAGGTAACAATAATCTCCTGTTAACAAGGACAAGGCTGCGAGTGTGGACAGCGCCTCCTCCTCACAGGCACAGACCAGTGTTCTGGGTATGGGTTTGCTTTCCTTGCTTGCAGGGCTTCTCCTAGCATCACCACTCCTGGATTGAGACAGTGCCAGATTGCACGTCGGGCGCGGCACCTCCCCCATTAAGGAATGATTCACTGGGAGAATGTTTTGCTTTTCTTACCAGTAATCCGGCACTCAGTAGTTTCAGAGGTCCTAGAGGCCAAGGGAGAAATATTTAAACTAGGACACACTATCATGGTTCCATTCATGGGAAGCTGAGGCTGCCCATTGACCATGGGACTCTACATGGTGCTGAATCAATAGACAGAAAAGGAGTCATTGTATAACACCCCAAAATCTAAATGTTGAATCCCTAACCCAAAATTTTTTTAATGTATTTTTATTGATTTCACAGAGCAAGGGAGAAGGAGAGATTGAAACATCAATGATGAGAGAGAATCATTGATTGGCTGCCCTCTGCATACACACCCTTTCCCCCTGCCGCAAGTGCCCTTGACTGGAATTGAACCCAGGGCCCTTCAGTCCCCGGCTCTATCCACTGAGCAAAACCACCTAGGGCCCCAACCCAAATCTTATAGTGTTAGGAGGTGAGCCTTTGGGACTAATTAGGTTTAGATGAGGTCATGATGATAGAGGCCCCAATTTGGGATTACTGATAGTGGCCCAGTGCACGAATTTGTATACTGGCGGGGTCCCTTAGCCTGGCCTATACCCTCTTGCAATCTAGACCCTGCAGTGGATGTCAGATAGCCAGTTTCAGCCCAATCCCCACAGACCCGATCCAGACAGGAGGGAGCCCATTCCTCACAGGCCCGATCCAGACAGGAGTGCATTGAGTGTCCCCTAGTGGTCAGTGTGTGTCATAGCAACCGGTCAACTGGTGGTTCGGTCGCTTAGGCTTTTATATAGAGAGATATTAAGAGGAAGAGTCCTATTTTCTCTTCCTCCCTTCCCTTCTCTGCCATGTGAGGACAGAGCAAGGAGGCAGCCATCTGTGAGCTAGAAAGGGTGTACTGGCACCCTGATCTCAGACTTCCAGCCTGGGAAATAAAGATCTGTTGTTTAAGCCACCCAGCCTGGTTACAGCAGCCCCAGCCACAGCCACAGCCCCAGCCAGGATGGCATGATTAATGTGATTATCAGGGGGAAATGGCTCTGTTGCTCAATGGAAGAAGGAGGCAAAGTCTGGAACCCAAGGATTCATGGGGGGCACATCTTAATGTGCCCTAGTCCCAAAGACCCAGTTAATGGGAATCCAGCATAGCAACCCAACAAAGACAAAACCACCAGGAATGCAGGTCCTGCAGGAATAAACGTGTGGATCTTCCTACCAGGCAGAGAGCACTGGATTACAGCTGTATAACCTTGGGCAAGTCACTTAACCTTTCTGTGCCTCAGTTACTCATCTGTAAAATAATTTATTGAGCTATGAATACATATTGTATTTATATTGAACTAGGGGGCCTGGTGCACAAAAATTTGTGCACTCGGGGGGGGGGGGTTTCCTCAGCCGGGCCTGTGCCCTCTCGCAGTCTGGGACCCCTCTGGGTATGTTCACCTGCTGGTGTGCCTGGGTGAGGGGCTGATGGCTGTTTGCAGGCTGGCCAAACCCCCAGTGGGGACCCTCACCCCATGGGGGTGTGGGCAGCCTGGGTGAGGGACTGAGAGCCGTTTTCAGGCTGCCCACAGCCCCTTCAGGGTTTGGGTCCCTACTGGGGTGCCTGGCCAGCCTGGGTGAGGGGCTGAGTGCCTTTTGCAGGCTGCCCATAGCTCCCATTGACCCAACGTCCCAGCGAGGCTGGCTGGAATCAGGTTTCTGGGGTTTATTTATCTTCTATAATTGAAACATTGTTGCCTTGAGCAGAGGCCTGGCCAGGCTAGGCAGGCAGTTTCAACTCCATCGCTGATACAACAGAAACCTCCTGTTTGCTCTAGCTCCGTGGCTGCCGGCCGCCATCTTGGCTGGGTTAATTTGCATACAGCCGTTCTGATTGGCTGGTGGGCATGACTTGGATGGTGGGCGTGACTTAGGTGTCTCAGAGTGATGGTTAATTTGCATATTACTCTTATTAGATTAGATGTTTAAAAATTTGGAATTAGAATTTTCTTTAAAACCCTCAAAATTAATTTATACGATTCTTTTATAATAGTAGTTGGTTTAGTTACAATAGGAAAAAACATCCAAGAGAATGGTAGAAACCCCAGGTTGAGTATAATGATAACTTCTGGGAAGAATAGGAAAATGCATTAGGAAGGGGCATAAGGGGCCTTCAACTGTGTATGAGTTACTTATTGCTGCAAACAACAAATTACACTAAAATTTAGCAGCTTGCCCTAGACGGTTTGGCTCAGTGGATAGAGCATTGGCCTGTGGACTGAAGGGTCCCAGGTTCGATTGCGGTCAAGGGCATGTACCTTGGTTGCGGGCACATCCCTAGTAGGGGGTGTGCAATAAAATATACTTTAAAAAAATTAAAAAAATAAAATTTAGCAGCTTAAAACAATAAACATTTAATAATTACACTTTCTGTGGCCCAGGAATCTGAGAGTAGCTAAGCTGAGTGGTTCTGCTCAAGTCTCTTAGGAAGTTTCAGTCAAGCCGTGGGTGAGGGCCACAGTCTTATTTGAAAGCTCAACTGGAAAGGATCTGCTTTCAAGCTTAACTTACTGGTTGTTGGAAGGTCTCAGTTTTTTAAAAAAGTTAAAATTTGACAAAAACTGTGTCATACTTAAACAAGTATTCATTATATTATTCTCAATAATTTTCTGAATGTATGTAATCTTTTGAAATGAAAATATCTTCCCTGATTGCCAGATGGGAGAGGGGTTGGGAGGCTTAGTGGAAAAGGTGAAGGAATTGACAAGTACACATTGGCAGTTATAAAATAGTCATAGGAATGTAAAGTACAGCATAGGGAATATAGTCAATATTATTGTGGTGATTTTGTATGGAGCCAGGTGGGTACTAGACTTATTGGGGTGATCACTTCATGTTATATAAAGGCCTAACACTGTTGTACACCTGAAACTAATATAATATTGAATGTCAACTGTAATTGAAAAATGACAAATATTAAAATAAAAATACCTTCCCCTTAAAAATGCTTGAAGGAATAGTATACCTCAAATTACGATGACAAAGAATTGTGAAGACAGTATCAAGAAACAGTTAGGCATTCTCACAGCAGTACAAAGAAAATGGTCCTGTGAATCAGGAAACTTCAGAAGTGAGTACACCCCCTATGTCCCAATACAAGAAAATTCACAAGAAAAAAAAAAAAGAAGTGAGTAGACTCAGATGAAAGAACAACAGGAAGAACCAAAATAGGAGTTTATTAATAATGATTCCTTAGTATTAAACCCTTATTGGAAGGAGCCACGGCTGAGTTGATACTACTGAAAACGAAATCAGTGACATAATGTACAAATTCAAGAACCTCTCCTAGAATGAAAAGGAAAAAGAGATAAAAATGTTTAGAGAAAAGATACAATATATAAAAGACACAATCTGATAATCAATATTAAGAAAGTCACAGTAGAATAGGAATATTTCTCAGATTCCTAAGGTAAAAATGGTGTGGGTGTACAGATAAATATAGCTCAATGTACTTGAAGCAAATCAAGTCTTTAGTCACCTGAAAATGGAATAGTTGAGGTGTTCTCTACTAATGAGGAATACCACTAAAATAAAGATGATTACTATGACATTATTCAACGAAATTTGGAAAGTTCTCATCAATGCAATAAAAAGTTAAATAAATATTTGAGAGGAAGAGGCAAAATATCATTATTTATAGAGTATATGGTTTTTTTTACTGGGAAAACCCAAGGGAATCAATTGAAAATAGTTTGGACTATTTTTGGATATGCACAAATTGGGGTATAAACAGTAAGAATAGATATACACACAAATCCACCCTTTCTCTACATACCTAGAACAACCAGTTAGAAAATATTAAAAAAAAAGATCTTCCCAAATTGCATTAAAAATAAAGAATACCCAGGAAATACATTTAACAAGAAAAGTGTAGAGCTGAGATGAAGAAAATGATAATATTCTGACAGAGGGAAAAAAAGACTCAAAGAAATGTAGATATTCTATCTTCATGGACAGAAAGACAATACAGAAAAGCTGTCAAATCTTTTACAAGTTAATCCATACATGTAATACAAATTCAATAAAACCAACAGGATTCTTAAATTTAGCAGGATAATTCTAAAGTTAACTTGAAAGAAAAACAAACACAATCATATAAAAAACAAAATCTTCAAAGAAATATCTATAATAATAAAAGTGTAATATGCTAATTAGACCAGATACCCGGATGACCTTCCAGATGACCTTCTGGACAAAGCTGGGGCTTGGAGGGCTGGGGCAAGCCTCCGCAGTTGCCAGGGCCAAGCCCCTTGCATGAATTTCGTGCATTGGGCCTGTAGTATGTTATAACAACAAGACAACTATAACCATGCCGCACTGGGGACATACATGTCAGTGATTTTCAATCTATTTCACCTCCTGGCACACATAAACTAATTACTAACATTCTGCAGCACATCAAGAAATATATTTTTTGCCGATCTGACAAAAAAAATATAGGTATAATTTTGATTCATTCTCAGTGGACGGCTATTGTCGTGTTGGTTGTTGCCATTTTTTTATTAGACAGTCTGAGGGAAGACAGGTCAATACCTGTAATTAAGTAGTCAAGTATGCATGTTTTAAAAATTCCTGTGGTTCACTGGTTGAAAATCGCTGCTTTATGTTCAGGGTGACATCTCAATGTTGGGAAAGGATGAATTTATTTGCCAATTGGATTAGACAACTTCCTAGTTATCTGAGAAAAAAATAAAATTAGATTCTTACCTCAGACTACATACCAAAATAAATTCCAGATGGAATCGTGATTTTACTACAAGCACTAGAAAAATATAGGTTTATACATATTTTGAGATGGAGAAAGGCTTTCTAAGCATGACAAAGACACCAGGGACGTTGTTAAACAAGAGATTGATGGATTTTACTATGTGAAATATAAGCATTCTCTGGCCAAAAAAATCGCTAAGAAGTTACAAGTCGAAATGAAATTCTGTGAGGAAATATTTGCAATATATACAGAGTGGGGCAAAAGTAGGTGTTGTGCGTTCTTGATACATAGAGTTCACTCTTGTATTATTATTTAGTCATTAATGTGTTATTTTCTGTATAAACAACTGTAAACCTACTTTTGCCCCATGCTGTATAATGGACAAAGAGTTAAAATTCTTAGGCTATAAATAGTTCTTAAACTCATAAAGGACAATATGAACATCCTAATAAATAGACAAGGAATATGAACAGGAAATTAAAAGAAATCTAAATGGCCAATAAAACTACAAAAAAAGTGTACCATATCACCCGCAATAAAAAAAAATGGGGCGGGGGGGGCGGGGACAGGGAATTAAAGAGAAACCTTTTTAAAAAACCTCTTCAGGGTGAAAAAGGTGGAGGGAGTAAGAAGTACAAATTGGTAGTTACAAAATAGTCACAGGGGTGTAAAGTACAGCACAGGGAATATAGTCAATAACATTGTAATAATGATACATGGTGCCAGGTGGGTACTAGACTTATCCCTGGAAATCACTGTGTTAATTATGAAAATGTCTAACCACTATGCTATACACCTGAAACTAATATAAAACAATATTGAGTGGCAACTGTAATTGAAAAAAATATGTTAAAAAAGAATTTACATGGAAATTAAAAAGAAAAAACACACAAATCTCTTCAGGACAGCAAGGATCTCAAATACTGATGTTTCCTACCCCAATGTGGAGAAAGAGGCATTGGTGCATGCCTGTGCTGAATGCCGCTGAGTGTACACTGACAAAGCACGTCTGGGGACAGCTCAGCGACACACAGCAAACATATTGAAGTATCCTTTCCTTTGACTCTGCAATTCAATGATTAGGAATTCAGTCAATACAAATGATTATAGCCCTAACCGGTTTGGCTCAGTGGATAGAGCATCGGCCTGCAGACTGAAGGGTCCCAGGTTCGATTCCCATCAAGGGCATATACCCTGGTTGTGGGCACATCCCCAGTAGGGAGTGTGCAGGAGGCAGCTGATTGATGTTTGCCTCTCATTGATGTTTCTAACTCTATAACCCTCTCCTTTCTTCTCTGTAAAAAAATCAATAAAATACATTTAAAAAAATAAAAATGATTATGGAATCTTGTGTTTATTGAATGGAAAGATGCTGACAAATCATTAAAATTAATAAATAAATAAATAAATAAAAAACAAAAAAACACGTCGCCCTGGACAGTTAGAACATTGGCCTGCACACCAAAGGGTCCAGGGTTTCATTCCCAGTCAAGGGCATACAATGCAGGTTCTATCCCCAGCCCAGGTCAGGTGGGTGCAGGAGGCAACCAATCGATGTGTCTCTTACACATCGATGCTTCTTGCTGTCTCTGTCTTTGTGTCTCTCTCTCTTCCAGTCTCTCCCTTCCTCTCTCTCAAATCAATAATAAATGTGTACACCATGATCCCACTTTTACAGAAAGAAATTATGTAACATATTTACAGGTACATATATGTGTAGAAAAATCTGAAAATGGACACACCAGAATATTTATAATAGTTTTTTCTAGACAATAGGATTACATTTAATTTTTTTATTTTTTTTATCTGTAATATCTAATTCTGGAATGGATATGTATTACTTGTGTAAATTTAAGCTTTTATAAAGGGATGAAAGATGTTATAAACTTTATGACATCTTTTAAAAAATATATATATTTATTGGTTTCAGAGAAGAAGGGAGAGGGAGAGAGAGAGAGAGAAACATCAATGATGAGAGAGAACCACTGATTGGCCGCCTCCTGCATGCCCCCCTACTGGAGATCTAGCCTGCAAGCTGGGCATATGCCCTTGACCAGAATCAAACCCAGGACCCTTCAGCCCACAGGCCAGTGCTCTATCCATTGAGCCAAATCCACTAGGGCATCTATGACATCTTTGACTGTATAAACTAATACCACTTCTTATTTAAGATCAAAAATTAGTAAGTCAAACTCTAGAAAACTTTAGCACCAGACTCCTCTCCCCCAGTATTCTTTCTAGTCACGACCTACTCCCAAGAACAATCATTATCCTGACTTGTAACTCCATAGATTAGTTTTGCCTATTTGTGAACCTTATACAAAGGAAATTGGATTTTTTTCACTTGACTTCATCTTTATGAGGTTCATCTCTATTGTGCTTTTGTAATTGTAGCTCATTTATTGTCGTTGCTGTATTAGCAATGAATATGGTTCATGATTTTGTCCCCAGGAGACATTTGGAGACAGTGGAGGCAGGGTGCTATCGGCATGCGCTGGGCAAGGCGGGCATACTGGTCAAAGCCCTACAACGCACAACAAAGAGCTACCTGCCCCAAATACCAACAGTACCTGCTCTACAGTATTCCACTGCGTCACGCATAGCCGGCCATTTCTCTGTTGATGGAGATACAGAAAGTTTTACAATGGCAAAACCCGAAAGCAGCCTAAAACATTCCAAATTATGGTTTGTCTGAAAGAGAATGTGTTATGCAGTTATGAGATTTCACATTTACCAAGAGTTTGTAATAATATTTTAACAATTTTAATTAAATAAAAACTGGCAACAAACCTGGGGGTTCTCACAACCCCCCTCAGATTTGATGGTTCTCTACAATGGCACAGATCTGGAGCAGCCAAATAAAAAGACAGACGTGGCAAAAACTGGGAGGGCCCAATTGCAACGCTGCCTTGTTCTCTCTCCATGGATCAGGGCGCAGCATCTTCCCAACACGTTCGTGTGTTCACCGAGTGCCACCGATTTTTCACTGGGGTGTGCTGGTAGGCAGGATGGCTTAAATCACTGCCAACCCCAGCGAACCCAATCTCTAGCCTCTCTCTTCTCCTTGGAGGTCCCATTGGCTCAAATCTTGACCATCTAGTTGCATGGTTGGTCTTTCTGGTCCGAGCTCTCATCCTGAAGCTATCAAAGGGATCTTGCCAAGAGTCCCCTCATTAGCATAAACTCCTGTGTGATCCAGGAAGCTCATGAATAACAAAGACGCCTCTATCACCTGGGAAATTCCAAGGGTTTTAGGAGCTCCATGCCAGGAAGCTGGCACAAATTCTTTCTTATACAACACATAGTAGACGCTCCACAGATATTTGCTAAGCAGAAAGATGCACTCAAAACAGCAGAAATTGGCAGGACAGAGGAAGGCTGTTGGATTCTGCCACCTGCCACACACACACATTATGGAAATGGACACATTAGGCTACAAGAAACCAATACTGTTAAACATTCCAATCATATGACAAACTCCTCGGGCTCTGGTTTGTATTACCAAGGATCATGATGATAATTTGGCTTCCCACGTGGCTTGTTTATCGGAGGAGAATGTTAGCCAGGCTGACATGAGCATGCACACTTGCCTGGGTCATCTCTTGTGAATGAAGAAGCGGAGTTCTGGCTTACACAGATCAGTCTCTGAGCAATTGGGGCCTCGCACCATTTGTGTGGTTCAGAAGTTGCAAGCCAGATGCTGCCCAGCCCTGGACTCTGCAAGTTCTTCCAGGCTGGTGCCACCTGGGAGCCTGTAGGTGACGTGGGAGCCATGCAGCTGGTCTCTGCCTCGACATTGCAGGGTGTGGGCTTTGGGGCGTTCACAACACTCCTGCAGCAGAAGAGTTTCTGCAACACCCCACATTGGATCTGCCTGCCTTGAATATAATCTCCAGCAAGTATGTGTGAGATGTGGTTGTAGCTGAGAAAGCTTAAGCCTAATTAATTCCATTTCACTTCACTTAAAGAACATGTGAAGGAAGGGGAGCTCAGGACATGGATAAACTGGGCCCCGCAAAGCACGAATTTCACCGAGTTTATGTGGGCCTGGCTGGAGGTTGGAGGCACTGACTGCTGTACTCAAGCCTTGCAGTGACTGGAGGGGTGTACTCCTCCTCTAAAACCTGAATGAGGAAGAGTAGCCCACCTTCAGCTGTAATTCAATTCAAAACACAACCTTCTGATTAATCATTAGGCCTCGGAATCACCTTTACAATAGCCTCTCCATTGCCCTTTAGTAAACAACATTCTGGTTTATACATCTCCTTTTACGAGTTAACATGAGTCAATCCCATGAATCTGATTCATTGACATCCTCTGGGTTACAACCTGAGGAAAATTGAGAACCAGACTACGGAGCACAGGGCCCCCCTCCAACATGCTGCCAGCCTGTGGCTAGACAAACAGCTCCTCCCTAGAGGGCCACATTTACCTCACTGTATCCCTCAAACCACAATATACCTCCTTCAGGACACTCTCTATAGCATCCCCGAAAGATACTCTCTGAATGCCCCCAACGGCCAGGAGCTCATCGTCACCACCCTTCAGTCTGCTCTCTTGGAGTTCTCGGTTGTTACAATATTTCTCCAATTGAAGTTAAACTGGTCCCTTCATAACTTTAACCTACGGAGGGTTCTCTCACAAAACACAACAAATGTTCTTGCGTGTTTTGGTTCCTCCGAAAGAACATAAACGTGATGGAGTGCAGCCCTCTCACCACGCCGTTGTTCTCCTAGCTTCCCAGTGTCTTTCTGGAAACTCGACCCCCACCCCCCAATTTGGTCAATCCATGCACACTATTATTTCTGAGACGTGAGATGTTAGTGCAGCAGAAGTTTGCTATTTCTTCCAACCGCTGCATCTCACTGTTGGCTCAGAGGCTTCTGAGAAAACGCCTTCATCTCAATGCATGCCCCCTTCCTTTGGGGTTTGAAGCCATTGAAAGGAGATACACGCGGGGCAGGCTGTGGGTTTACTAGGCTGAGCCTGTTTCTGCCATCGGTGAGTATTGTTTCCGTGCAATCTGAGGAGGAGGTTCCTTCGCCCAGGACGGTTTCAGAATTCAGTCCTAAGCAGAGACTCACTTTTCTCCAGATGAGCCATCATTAGAGACCTAGGAAGGTGTTCACCTTTGTCCCCAGCACCTGGAGGGGAAAAGCCTTGATGGGTCCTGCCAACGAGATACCAGTTTCAATGGAGTGTGGACAGGAAGAGGAAAAGCTATTTTGTGGATGGGTTTTCCCCCTTCTGGTTCTAGAATATAAAAGCTGTCTACATAGTGAAATCGATTAAGCAAACCTAGGACGTGGTGACTTGTTTCTCTTGGAATCCCTGACACATTCTGCGAGGAACTTGGTCATCTGAGATCTGCCCGCCACCAGCGCAAGCTGTCTTAAGCGCTAATGTGCTTGTTTGTTGTAGACTTCATCTAGAACTTCCTCTCACTCATTCTCCCCCACCCTGTCCCTCACCCCTGAACACCCTATTCTCTCCACTTGCCAACCCACCCTCTTCTCCCCCCAGGCCAGCCCGCAAACCCACCGGGGTTTAAAGTTGAGGATTTGATATTATCACTGCTCAGAGGCTGCAGGACACACATTGGCAGGGACGACTTTGGGAGGCCACGTGCTGTCCCCCCTCAGGACGTGGGAGAAATCCCTGCGGCTCCCTGTTGTTCCGATGGTCTGTCCAGTGAGTGATTCCCGTTTCCCCAAAGGCTGCCTCTCATTAGCATGAAGGGGGGTGGGGGTGTGGAGAAGGGGTGGGGGGAGAGAAACAGCAGAAAGCCCTGGCTCGGTTTTAGAGCCTGGGAACCGTGTCTGCAAAATGACAGCTAGAGCTTTCTGGCTCCTCTGCTTGGTCATTGGATCATCTCCCGAAGCCCCAGTGGCGGAGGGAAAAGGTAAGATCGATGGACGGCTGAGCCCTGGGAGAGGGACTGGGATCCCGGGGGTGGGGTGGGGTGGGAAGCTGGGGAGGGGGCGCGATGGAGGGAGAGACGAGAAAGGGGTCAGGGTTTGCAAGAGAGGCGACTCCGGGTCCGTGTTCGTAGGGAGCAAAACGGGTCCCCAAGATTTTGTGTGCCTCGGCAGCCTTTCCGGAAAGCAGCCAGTTCAGCTGCTGAAATGATGTGAGCGAGCCGGGCAGGCTGCAGGAAACTTTGCATGTTAAGCAGCGGCTCCTTCCCGAGCGGGGAGCGCGTCAGGAGGGCTCGCGGCGTGGCCGTGGGGAGCCTCGCTGGCCGCGCTCGCGGGGAGAGCCCACCGGGGGGCCGAGGGCGAAGAGAGCAAAAACCCCACCTTCCTCCCCTCTCCCCGTGGCCCCAACCCATGGCCCTGCCACACCTGAGCCTTTAAAACACACGATTCCGTGCACGGCATGAAGTAAGTTACGGAGGGAACGCAGGAATAAGGATGTTGTGTGGCGAGGTGTTTTTGTTTGGCCTTTTGGGGGGCGGGGGGGATGGTTTGTTCCATTCCCTATCTCTGGGAAAAGAGCTTCCGCACCTCACAGGGCCATTTACTTTGGGCTATTTTTTTCCACATGGAATGACTTCAGTGGCATTTAACCCAAATTATCAGGCCATCTTTCCCATGACAACAGATGGTGATATCAATGGGGAAGCAGTTGGGAGGTCAACAGTTGACAGTCAGGAATTGGATATCCACCAGGACTTTACTCAGCTGTGTGTGGGACAGCGTTGGCCACGATGCGTCAGAATCAACCTCTTTGCAAAAATCATGAACGATAACCAGCAATTATTGCTGGGTGAAAGCGGATGTTAAAAGAGATGATCAATTTGGCAAGATAAATCACTTCAAATGAAGTGTTGCAAGAGCTGCAAACGGGCAGACCAAGCTCCTCCATGCAAGAGGAGAGAAACGCTGAAAACCAGCCGGTGAAAACGACACAGGAAAATAGAGACGAGTCCTCGAGCCTGTCTGGAGGGCGCCGGGACCCGGGCGGCCCGGGGAGCCGATATTGTGTAACTGGGCATGGAGAGCTGCCCAGCTTCCGAGTTGCCTGAAGTTTGTTCACCAATGTGTCTGGAGCCCTGGGGAATATCATTAATAATTTTAAAAAATTTGTTTGCATGCCATACCATTAAGGAGTTTTTCTCTCCACCATCAAAGGAGGGGAAATGGTAATAAGCAATGTGTGTGCTTTTATACTTCACCAGGGGCCTCTGCCTCCCAGCGGGCTTTACAAATCTCTTAAGCTGTAGTTCGCCAGTGAGTGGTGTCCAAGAAGCCAGAGAAAAATCCACTCCCAAACGCTCGATTCTGGAGACCAAGATGACAGTGCAAACACGGATGGGAAAACCAAATAGCTCTGTTGTCAGGGGCGCTGGAACAATTGGGAGAACCTGTAATCTGAGACCTCGCCCCCTGGGGTTTGCTCTCGGTACTTTCTCAACAAGCTGCACGCAGCAAAAAGGCGGATGTTTATATATACATTACAGAAAGGGCAGAAAGAGCTTGTTCCTCGGCCAGAGTTGTCAGTTATGTGTAGTCCTAGGGCAAATAGGCGGTTGTCATTTAAAACGCTATCGATTTGGAAAGGTTCCTTTAAAAAAAAAACAAACAAACCCGAAATGTTCCCACGTGGTGAGAAAGTTTTCTTAGCTGGCCTCAGGCTTAGAGGGCAAGACCCTCATCTCCGCCTTCCTCGGGGCCCAGGACACGGACCAGCAGCGGAGGCTTCCCTCCCCTGACCGCCAGGGCGCCCTCCTCTCGCCCTCCCTTCTCTTTTCTTCACTCCCAGGTCCCCTGGCCTCCCCAGTCTCCTCCCGCAGGTGCTGGCTATGTTTGCACTGACCCCATCTCCTCTCCCCTCCCGGCGCCCTGTCCTCCTTCTCCCCATCGGCCTCACCTCCTCTGCCAGCCTCCCTCCCTCTCTTCTCCCCACAGCCTCGCCGCCCCACGACAGGAACCCCGATCCCGGCGGCGGTCCGAGTGCGGAGGAGCCGCCGGGGCCGCGGGAACAGCCAGTCCCCGAGACCGCTCCTCCCGCCTGGTCGGACCCGCGGCGCCGGAAGCCTCCGCCGCCCGCCGAGAACCGGACTGGCTTCCGGGAGGCCGCGCGCGCGCCCGCCGGCCCGCCGAGCCCGCGCCTCCCGCAGGCGGAGAACCGCGCGTCGCCGCGCCGCGCCCCCGCGCCGGAGGATTCCCCGCCCCGTGAGCGCGCCCTCGCCCTGCGCTTCCCCGCCGCGCGCCCGCCTGCGCGCGCCCTCGACGGCTTCGCTCACCCCAACCGGCCGCGCGCCGCCGCGCCGCCCGCGCGCCCCTCGCCGCCGCCGCCGGCGCCGCGCCTGGATCGGCCGCGGGGGGACGCAGAGACCGGCGCCGAGTCCTGTGCGCACGCCTGTCGGGTGGATCTGGACGAGCGCGAGTCCTACTGCGCCAGCGAATTCGGTGAGCCCCGCCCCGCAGCCCCTCTCGGCCGCCCGGCGAGCCCTTCCGAGCCGAGTGCGCTCGGCGATGCGCGCGGACACCCCACCGAACCCGAGGGAAACCCACCCACTCGGTCCTGCAGGCCCCAGGCCCGTGTGGACGATGTCTTGATTTGTTATAAACGCACTGGGGAAAGAAAGAGGAAGCGAGCGTTATGCATTTGTCCAAACTCTTTTGTTTTTGGAAGCAGCAGTGAACGGAATCGTGCACGATGTGGACGCGGTCGGCCCAGGGATCCAGCTGGTGACTCTGCTGGTGGACCGGGACGGGCTGTACAAGATGAACCGCCTGTACCTCACTCCGGACGGCTTTTTCTTCCGAGTCCACATCTTAGCCCTGGACTCCTCCAGCTGCAATAAGACATGTCCAGAGTTGAAGCCTGGTATTGAAGCTGATCTGACCACTTTTTTTTATGTGTTCTTTATTTACATCACCATTTATAACGTGGTGCCTCAGCTCGGTCACCCCAGCACCTTTTGGGGGGGGGGGTCTTCCAAGACGAATAGAATTGGGACGACAGGTATTGTTTTGGCCACTGTTAATTTAAGCTCCAACAACCTTCCGCCCTCCGCGTAAAGGTGGGAACAGCACGGATTGGCACAAAGCAGGCACTCAGTAAACATTCGTTGACAAATTGAGTGCATGATTGGAAACACCATTGCCAGAAGGCTCTGTGTAAACGGCGTTTAGAAAAATCTTTGAGGGTCGGGACGCCGATACCCTCTCTCCCGTCTTTCTAGAGATGTGCGCTGTCAAAATCCTGTTGTTACATTGTAATGAGGACCCTCGTTCTCTAATGTTGAGTGTTTACAGGTCTATTATCTGCTTATCTTCTAAAGGTCATTATTACACTGTTTCCACCAGTTGTCTGAGGTTCAAAATAATAGAGCAAGACAATAGATTCAAGCTTAGTCGTTTCTTAAAGATGTTACATTTTCTTATTGTTTCATGGCATTTAAAAGACACCATGAATTTATACCTTTCCTCCCCCCCAGGCAGCAGGTATATTGTGATGGGCCACATCTACCATAAGAGACGGCAGCTCCCTACAGCTCTGCTCCAGGTCCTGAGAGGGCGCCTCCGACCAGGAGATGGACTGCTCCGAAGCAGCAGCAGCTATGTGAAAAGGTTTAACCGAAAAAGGGATGTGCAAGTTCAAGGTGCAATTCACACCCAGTGCATTTGAATTTACCATCCCAGCATTTCTGGATCGTAAGACTTGGAATTGATCAACACAGGAAAGGATGGGACCTTCCTTTACAATAGGGCACATGGCTCCTTTATGTGAACTAGTTGCATAGTTCCAACTCTAATCTTGAAGTTGACGCCTTCTTATTTACAGGATGCTTCCTAAATGTATGCTTCTGAGCTCGGTGGCAAAGTTATGCACATAGCTACTGACCTGTCCCATTAACGGATCACTGCTTCATGCTGTTTATTTTTAATTATTTTAATTTAAATACATTCTCAGTAGAAATAGTTCACAAAAAACATTTCCTTGATTTTATATACAACTTTGAATAGTTTATATCACGTATCAAACCAAATGTTATACCTTCAGCATCACATTTTAAGTTCTGTACATAACAGTAAGTGCACTAGTCAAAGACATGTATGATGTCATATAGATCAGATGGGTCAGGGCCCAAGACACATGAAGTTTTACACTTAAAGATCATTAAAGGGCTTAATTCAAGCAAACTATTACTCAAACAAGGGTTTCTGATGTACCAAAGTGTAAGATGGTTTATTTTCATGCCTCCCTGCTCCTAAACACCTACGTTTTGTGCTGAACTGTCAGCTATCCCAATGCTAAACATATTCAGGGTGTATTTGATGTCATTTTTCTATTAAGACCAAGTACCATGTTTGTGTATCATGTTTGTGTTTGTCAAGCAGTAAATCTTGCCTTGGAATCGGATCTAGGATGCACCTGTTTCTTGTTTTTGTTTTTCACACCTCACTGAGCCCCAAAAGTTTGGGAGGAAGCGTCTCTCAAACTTACTCCACAAACCCTGGAATATTCAATGACAGCTTGCAAGCACGTGAATTTTAAACGTTTTCCAGTTGGGTTAAAAGAAGTTTAACCATTAGCTGAATTTAATACTGACTTTTACTTGAATCCACAAAAATATTAACAATACCCCCAGAAGACCAAGCTGTACTTCAGTTCATTTGAAACACTGACTAGACGCTGGTAACCCATGGGTAAGATTACCGCCTGAAGATAAAAAGGAACTGCACCAGAGAGAAGACAGCCTATTCGGTGTGAAAGGACATGCACCCAGTGAGCTCAATTAGTGTCTGGCTGTAGTGGCACACAGGCTCAGCTGGCGAGATGGCACTGCAGGACACCAGGACAGGACTCTTAGAGACACGTGAGGGAAGCAAGTAGCAATAGCCTGAGACATAACATCTGAGTGTGATGGGAGATATAGCTACCGTATTTGTCCCAAGCATGGGCAGAGAAGTAAAATAAAGGCCGAGAGGTTCTGTCATTCTGTGGTTAAAGCATTACGGAAAAAAAAATTTAGAGAATTTTTCTAAAACATCTTAAAAATCATAATAAAAAGGCTTCTTGAGAATCAACTGCATTCTTACATGACCTATTAGCAGTAGAGTATGCAGTGAACGAGGAGCTTCTGGGTTAGTTTTAGGATAAAAAGGAACTCAGACGTAAGTAGCAACAGTCACAAAAACCAAAGCCAAATTTCTAAATGTCAAGGCTAAGTGGGGAAGAACAATGGCCGAATAGAGAAATGATTGGTTGGATGGTCAGATGTTAGAGCATAAAGTTCTCATTACGATCTGGTTTAAAAGAAAAAAAAAATCACTTTTAGAGAGCCTGAAGGGTAGGGTTTAGACTGATTGGATAGTACTACTTTCTGAGTTTTGGAAACACAAATGTCCCAGAACTGTGTGATCTGCGTGATGCTAGAAGGCCACGCAGTGCGTACACCGCAGCAAACACAGCAGGTCAGCTTCTTAGGAACTTCCTCATAAAATTCAGGCCATTGTTTAAGACCAGGTTTGCAATGACAGTAATGAGGCTCAAATGAGTTTGAGCAGTGGCGGGCATGGGGATAGGCACAGTGAGTTCAAGGGGGAAAAAGACTTTTCTTTTGGTAACAGATATCCTTTTTTTGGTACTAACTTTTTACCTAAAAACTGACCCTTAATACTCCAATTCAATTTCAGGAATAGGATTTTATAATTAAAAGAAAAACACAGCCTATTTCTTCAGCTGAATTTGGTCCCAACTAGATCAACTGGGATGTGATTTAAAAGCCTTTTTTGGTATTTTATTCTAAGTAAATAGAAGGATCTCAGAATATTTCAAATTATTACAGCCCTGTCTAGGTGGCTGTTGGTTGGAGTGTCACCCCTATACCCAAGAGCTGCGGGTTCGATTCCCAGTCAGGACACATATCTAGGGTGTGCGTTCAAATCCTCCTTGGGTTCATATGGGAGGTAACCAATTGATGTTTCTCTCTCCTGCTCTAAAATCAAAACATATCCTTGGGTGAGGATTACAAATATTATTAAAAAGACTTCTCAGCTGGCTCTAAGTACGTCGAAGACATTACTTTGCCCGTGAGATACCATTCTCAATTTAAGAGCTCCAAGTCACAGGGAATAGCCTCAATCACAAGAGTGAGTTCTGCAATAACCACAGAGTGCTGTGTAGCTCAGTCTGTAAGAGTGCATATTTGAAAGGTCACCAGGTGGGCTCTTTAATAATATCAGAAACACTCAAAGATGCAGGGAGATTGCCTAATAGAAATGAACAAGGACAGAGAAAGAACTTTTATTTGTAGATTCTGGGAAGGTAGATTACAAACCACAGCAACTGTCAGTGTATCTAAAAAACACTCCATATATGCCACTTGACATATAAAATGGTAACTGTTTCACTTTAGAAAATGTCTCTAAAAGTTCACAACTTTAAAAACCTACCTATTGCAGGACATTAACTAAAATCAAATCCTGCAGAATTTGGATAGGAGGAAAAAAAGCGTTACCAATATTATAAAAATACTTTTTCTGAAACAGTTTCAAGGATTGTGAATTTGGCAGATGAAACATAACAAGCATTGAAAATATCTTTTGCCAAGGAAATCTATTGATGTAAAATAAATATATTTACAAGTCCAAAGACTGTGTAGAAAAAATCCTAACTACCACAAATGAGCATTTTACTACTTGGATTATTGAGAAAAAAAATAGCTGTAATATGTATATGTTACCGAATAGCAGAAGCTTGTCAATACTCATAAAAAAGCTTTTGAAACTCCTCATGTGTTATAAGAATGTATGCTTTTCAAAAATTACTTTTGGAAGACTAAACTCTGTAGTTGATAAAAACCATAAAATGTCTATGTATTTATATGGTGATATAAACTGCAAAAGACTTTATAATATTAAATACACATGAAATTAATGTCTCCCTGGTCAGAGGATTCCCATAAAATTTGCCTTTTTTTGCACAATTTGGCAATGCCAATAGCTACAGAAAATATATCAACCAACCAACCAACCAACCAACCACTGTTTCATTAGAAACTGCACCAAATCCAATGTCAAAAACATTACTTTATTTTTCTAGGATGAAATGTCCTATTACGTACAAAAAGAATTGCTGTTTAGAATTTACCACAATCTGTTAAAAACATAGCAATCTATTGCCTACAGGTAGGAAAGTTCTTGCCGCAACAAGTTTTAAATGGTTAAGCCCATATATATCTGTATCTCTCTCTATATGAATAAATAGTACAGAAATACTGTGATGTGATGAGATGCAGAGTAAATTTATAATTCATTAAAATGGAGGATTCTTGCATCAGCATAGTGCATACAATATGTAACATTTTTCAAAAGTAAAAGGACAAAATAACCTATATTTTATTACTTCCATGTTAATATTTTGACAAAAACGGTTTCCATGTTTCATACTGAGCATCGGTCTCTTTAGTTTGTAAGCATAGGTTTAAGTGACATTTTTATGTACAAAAAGCAATGGGCTTCATTAGACAAAAATTAACCCAGAATAACCTGTGCACCTGAGCCTGGAATAAGAAATAACTGGAAACAGTAGCAACATCTTTCTTTCAAGAAACAAAGTGGGAAAGGTTTTGCATAGCAGGGTGATATTAAACAGGAAACTTTTAAAAACATTTGTCCAGAACGTGGTGGGACAAACCTAGTATGAGTTAGTGCAAAATCTAGTAAAATGTTTGCGAAGCTGCATAAGCCAACCACGGCAGGTCGTCTAGAAGCGGTTATTCCAATGCCGTGGTACAGCTGTACAGTTAGAACACAGGAAAGAGAAACATGCAAATGTGCCTCCTCCACGGCTTCCATCCCCCACCCTACTGCTTACCCTACTTTTTTTTATGTGGGAAGAAAAGAAAAAATCCAAACAACTCAACCAACCAATAAAAATACAAAAACAGAGGATGCCATCTAAAAAAATGCCCTTCATAAACTCTAAGAAGCTGACTGTGACTGAGAATTTGCCTCGTATCATAATGTACAGATGAAGGCAATGCGTTTGTCACACTACCTTTTTTATTAGTACAATCAACTGATGCAACAAGACTAGCGCACCCCTGAAGATTTTCCTCTGATGTGATGATGAAGGGCTGGGAACTATAAAAGGAAGGGCTATTACTATCCTGGACAAACCCAGGTACAATAGGATGGTTCTGCCTTTTATTTACCTTGCAGCCCACCCTTTCCCCTTAAAGGCTTACAGATAATCATTAGCGCACATTCAAAGACACCATCTGTGGGAGAAAAATGATCTCCATTTATTTTGTTTCATATACATCCATAGTTGAATTTTAATACAAAAAGAAAAAAATTAGAATCTGACAAATGTTTACAAACAAGATACCTTCAAATAGATTTTACTCATTTTAGCCTGGTGCAGAGTAAATGACAAATTGTACTGTTATATTCAAGGCAACAGAGTCTGTAGTCCAGGACCACTTAGCTCAACCTTTATGCAAGCTTAATTTTTATCTACCATGAACGATAAACTCACTGTTGATTCCCAGTTGTGTGTGTGTGCACATGTGTACATAGCAGCTCCTTTCATAGAAAGAAAAGACATCTAGAGGTCGTCTTGTCCTTTTACCTATAGGCATCATGATAAGATACAGAATGGATTACATGGAACCAGGGCTGGATTTTATAAGAAAAAATAATTAGCTGACAAATGAGGGCAGCAATAAAAAAGCGTCTTTTTTTTTTTTTTTTTTTTTGCAACAATAAATAAATACAGTCAAAAGTTTTCTGTGAGACTCTAAACCAGCTTCTTCACTGAAGAGCAGACGTGGCATTTCCATGGAGTTACACTTGACCCCATATTATCTTTTTTTCTTGCTTTCCTTTTTCTTTTTTTTTTTTTCAATAAACAAAGTTTTCCCGCTTCTGCCACAATAGTAAAACCATTTGATCTTGACAAGATAATGGTGTCGTTGACTTCGCTTTTCCCTTGTCCGTTGGACAAAATTGGTCAAGAATAAAATTGGACTGTTATGACCAATAAAAACGAAGTTTAGGTCAAGTCTTGTCAGGATAACCTGACTAAAAACATCTGGCTCCTTAATTTAAAATAGTTCAGACAACCATATTCTTGCTGTGTTTTATGTTTAGGTTAACACGCTGAACTTTAAGAAGCTGTAGACTGCAGCTTGTTGTTATGAGACCTACAGAATACAGAAAAAAGGGAACAATTAAGCACCCTTCATTTTTTTAAAACAATGATGCTTCATGTGGATGCCAAGGTCAATCTGTCTAGGGGAAGCAGCCATGCTCTTTCATTTACCTTTGGTGAGCAAATGTATTGAGAACAAGTAAGAAATGTTTAGTCTTAAAATTAAAAAGTTTCACTGTACACAAAATATGAAAATTCACAGAAGCAAATATTAAAAAAATATATATATATATATTTGCCTAATAAAAATTTCAGTTTTAGTCAAAGGAACAAATAGGGACATTTACAGAAGCACTATCCTTGTGGTAAACGGTGTGTATGCGTTTCTGCGTCTGTGCATGTGCACATGTGTGCATGCATGTGCTTATTTACACTGATTTGGGCAATGTGAAGGGAAAAAATTATGTGAAAAGAGAAATAAAAATATTAAAATCACATTTTTCTATTAAAATCCAGAAAGTCTTCTTTCTAGTTTCACAGTTTTATTCACAACTTTTGTTAGTAAACCAAATTACTGTACAGTTACCAGGACTAAGTCAAAGTATGTCCTATTGCAATATGTATATAAATACAGCAATTCAGGAATTTACAATCTTAAATACATTGTTCAACATGGCTGCTAGAATAAATTGTTTATTACTATACATCTTTATTTAACATTAAAAAATTATATTAACTAATCTGAACTTTGGGGTGGCAACTTTGAATGAGGTAATCACGTGGTTTAATAAAAGTGTGACCCCCACATCCAGTTCTGATTCCAGTTAAAAATTCAGACTAAAGATATCACAATCTGTAAGAAAAGAAAGAACATGGATGGTATAAATGATGAATGGTAACAAAGTACAGTAATGAAAATAATTTGCAAACAATGCTGGTGATCGTAAATTAAAAATGGGGGAAGTATGGCAAAGGAAATACTGGGAACCATAAATAAATTTCAGTGATTGGCTATATATGTGTTTCATTCTGCCTTAAATCGGCAAATCAAAAATTCCCTAACATCTTTTCAATTATATTTTGTTTGTTTAAGCAGAATTGAGCAAACTCCTCAATGGGCTGCCATGTTCTTATTAAAACTATATAAACTCAAATATAACAGAAAGCTACATAAGATCCCCCGGTGGCAAGCTCTCCCAAGTGGCCCCTTCTTGTGCTGATTCGACCCCTCCCCACCCGTTCCTTTGTTTCCGCAGGCCTAGCAGCAGCAGCTACTACCTCTCTCACTCAGGGTTCTGCCTGCAGACTCCCAGCTTCCCTCTCACAGTTCCCACCAAAGGCTATATAGCCTTTCCAATGAAAAATTTTAGAAATTTGTTCAGAGGATAATTGTTGGCGGTATAACCCAAAAAACATGGAGAGGCCTGTGCATAAGCTGCAGTCCCCCGTCCTGTCTTTACTGAATGGGAACCTGGGCTCCCTAGGATCAATTACTTTGGACTCTCAGTTCTCAGATAGCTAATTTGTTATACTGCTATTCTCCATTTTATCAATTTCTTATTGCTAAAAATCCTGTTATGGCAAACAGAAGTGAGCTCAGGTAACCATTTTCCCCTCCCTTCTTGAGTCCAAGTTTTCTTCCCTATAAACGTAATCTATGCTCTGTCTAGAGGCTGATTCTAAAAGTTGAAAATCAATGTGGCACTTACATTATTATGATTATGTAAATCTTTTTCTCTGCAGCATCTACGCCTGCGCTAAGAGGGCATTCTCAGTATTCCTATGCAACATTTCGCTTTTCATGGAGTTTTTAATTGCCTTTCATTTTCTCCCAGACACCTCCCTCATGGGAGTGCTCCACTCTCCAGCTCCAGTTTGGGCTGCTTGCTGCGTAGGACTGCCATACAAATGTCACCCTGGGTCAGAGTAATTCCCATTGCTTTCTTGGATGCAAGGTCTTGTTTGCTGGATTTGCTTATTTAGCTACTGAACATCTTAAAATAACTTGCTAAGAAAGATGCATGGGAAGGAGCCCCTTTCTGAGCCCTTAGATGACTAACATGTATTCTTTCTCTATATTGGATTGTTTGGCTGGACAAAGACTGCTAGGCTGAAAATCATTTTTCCTCAAACTTTTGGATTTATTTCTCTTTAATCCTCTAGCATTGTAGTTGCTAGAGAAAAGTCTGATGCCAGTCTAATTCTTGTTGTCTGTTTTAAAGAGCTTCTTTTAACCCTGGCATCTGAAAATTTTACATGATGTGTGTGGGGTGGAGCTTTTTCCATGTGTCCAGCTGGCTCATTATGTTTATCAATGTCCTCAGCACTCCACACTACCCCGCCCTGTTTTTCTGCCACACTAATAAGCAAGCTCCGAGGGTGCAAGAGCTTTACGTATTCACTGCTGTATCCAATCTCTGGCATACAGCAAGGCCTCAACCAGATGTTGAATGAATGAATGTACTTGCTTGGATTTGAAGCCTTGTGCCTCTCATTAGCTCAGGAAACTTTTCTTGTATTTGTCTTTTGATCATTTCCTCTCATCTTCTCTGTACTTTCTTTCTGGAATTTTGGGTACTCTAAAACATCTTTTTTCTTTCACATTTTTCATTTCCTTGTCTTTCTGTTCTTTACACTGGGAGAATTTCTTGATCTTAACTTTCACTGCTTGCAATTAATTAAAAAATTTTCCAATCACTCACTTCTTTTCCTCAGATTGCTCTTTATTCCCAATATCCTGTTCACCACTTACATTATCTTCTAAAATGTCTCTCAGGCCATGATTTAGGGGCTCTTTTTAAATTTTAATATTCATTTATTAAAAACTTTTTTTTGCCCAGCCGGATGTGGCTCAGCATTTGAGCATCGGCCCAGGAACCAGGAAGTCACTGGTTTGATTCTCGGTCAGGGCATATGCCCAGTTGCGGGCTTGATCCTCAGTGTGGGGTGTGCAGGAGGCAGCCGATCAATGATTCTCTCTCATCATTGATGTTTCTCTCTCTCCCTCTCCCTTCCTCTCTGAAATCAATAAAAATATAAAAACAACAAAAACACACACACAAAAAAAACATTTTTTGAGGCTTAAAAAAAATATATATATATTTTATTGATTTTTTACAGAGAGGAAGGGAGATAGAGAGTTAGAAACATCAATGAGAGAGAAACATTGATCAGTTTCCTCCTGCACACCACCTACTGGGGATGTGCCCACAACCAAGGTACATGCCCTTGACCGGAATCGAACCTGGGACCTGAGTCCGCTCTATTCACTGAGCCAAACTGGTTAGGGCAAGGCTGTTTTTAAAGTTCTCTCGTTTTCTCTGGGATCTATTTTACTGCTACACCATGACCTTCCTCATTCGCATTGCAGACTTTCCTTACATATCTGGCTGCCCCTGGCTATAGGTTCACAGGTAAAAAAGCTAATGGGCTAGATAGGTACCTGGAGAGCCCTGTGTATGTGTGTAGGGCTGGCTGGCAGGATTTTTTGCTTTAGATCATGGTTTCTCAATCTCACTACTGACATTTTGGAGCTGGATAATCCTGCTTGTGGAAGTGTCTTGTATATTGTAGGATGTTTAGCAGCAAACCTGGCCTGTACTTATAGATGCCAATACCACTTCCCTCCTCTAAGTCTAACAACAACAACAATGTCTCCAGCAATTGCTAATATCCCCTGGGAGCTGGGGATTGGACAAATTATCCCTGTTGAGAACCACAACTTTAGAATGAGGGTCTGAGGACCGGACCTTTCAGAGGCCAGGATACTTTACTCTGGGTCCCATTCTCTTGTGTCTACTCTAATCCCTGGAGGTTAGTCCATTTCTTTAAAGAAGAATCCTGCGCTCTTCCAGCTTCTTGGGCTTCTCCTACACGCAGGGGTTAGGGAAGGTAACTAGCTCATATACAGATGGTGCCTGGCTTACAATGATTGGACTCAATGATGTTTCGACTTTACAAAGGTGCAAAAGGGTTGTAGGGTTGTGCATTCGGTAGAAACAGATGAAGCTAAGCTATGATGTTTAGTAGGTTAGGTGTATTAATAAACGCATTTCGACTTAGATACTTCAGATTTACGATAGATTTACCGGGACAAAAGCCCATCGTAAGTTGTGGAGCATCTGTGTGAATCTTCAGTTATTCCCTCCCTTTCCCTTCTCTCTTGCCCTCCATGTGACTTCAGGACCTCTTTGTTGGAGGCCCTCTGGGGTTCTACTGAGCTGTAAGCTGTCATCTGTGCTGAAGAGCCCTCCCAGAGGGGTCTGGGCTGAGGCTCTTCTGGCTTCATCAACTGACCCTCTTCCGTCTGCATGCTGTCTTCCAGAATCTGTTGAAATCTCATTAGCCATCTAACATCTACCATACTCTTCTCACTATTCTACCCCTTTTTATTCCTTTATTGTTAGTTTCCTGAGGATTCTGTCATACTGAATAAATCCTCTTCCATTTTAAGTTTTATCTCAAGTGAGTTATCACAGAGGGGATGAAAAAGGGCAAGTTTTAGAGATTTTGTCAAGTCTCTTGGTTTCCTGTCTGCAGCCTGACTGCTTACACACCTGCTTTCCTCCCTTCCTTGTCTACAGTTCTTGATTCCTTTGCTGGGAAGGTAACTGGAACTTCAGCTGGGCTGTCCTTCATTTATTTTATGTAAGCTGACTCTAAAACGCAGTTCCTGATGTAACAGCAATTGCTACAGGAAAAGGAGAGAGACACAAAACAGCCTACAGATTTTCCTCCGGGGAAAATTACTAAGTAGAGCACTGGTTCTTACACTCTGGTATGAGGAGCCCCTTGGGAGTCCATTAGGTAATACAGGTGCTCAAGCCCCAACCCAGCCAAGATCTGCTCAACTGAATATCTAGAGGCAACCAGGCTTGTGGATGGTGCATGGGAGAGAGTGAATAATGAAACCTCAGGGGCTGGAAAGCGGTGGCAGCTACCATGGGAATGGAAGCTGGGCTTCCGTTGGAAGGAAAGGCGTCATGGGCTCCAGAGGAGGCTGAGGTTTAGAAACAGGTAACGAAAGTCACAGCACAAGGAACATGATGCAAAGTCGCTCAACGCTTTTATGTTACTAGAGGTTCAAAGAAAAGGTCTATGGACTTAAAAGTCTAATTTTGTCTATAGAAAAAATACCCAGAAAAAGAAACGTTTTATCCTTTCAAAGATACAGCAAACATCAATTAAGGAGAAAATACTTACATTCCCCTGTCATTGTCTCCCCTCCTGCACCCTAACGAAGTGACTTTTATACTCCGTGAGACGGACTAAGAGCTCTGACTTACTACTACTATCTTTGTACGTGCAGTGCATTTAAGAGAATATCTTGCTTTCTGGAAGCATTTGATAAATGCTTTTATAATTTTTAAAAATGACATTAATTCTAAGTAGATCACAAACTTGGCAATCTCTCATTTTCAGTCTGTTGTCTTGCCCTTGGCAGTATATTATAATGCTAGTCTTATTATTTTTTTAAGGAATCTTATCATTAAGGTTAAAATTTACCATAAACTTTATTGGCTGATTCCTTTGACAGATAGTACCAAGAGTTTGAGGAGCTGAATTAATTCAGAACAATGAACACATCTGCTTACCTGCTAGCCTTGAATCCTTTCAATTTCTGCACAAAGAATGATTCAAGAACTTCTGCACACTGGTAAAAAGGGGAGTCACTTGGATTGTAATAACGACAGTTATCAAAAATTTTGGTCATATCTGCCACAAATTCTGTCAGCTTTTCATAGTATCGTCTCTGTATTCTTTCTTCCATGGTGGCAAGATCTTAAAAACAAAATGTAAAACATTTTCAAAGCTTTAAGGTTATTCCAATGTGAATACTGCTCACAGTTCTGACTCACAAGAATATATATTTTCTGCCCAAACTGACTCACCATTAAGGCTTTAAGCAGTGCTTAAAGAAAATAAGAGCACTTTTTGTTTTGTTTGGGGGTCTGATGTAAAAATCTTGGCTGCTGTTAAGAAGGCTCTTTTATTTTCAGTTGAGTACAGAGAACAGCTCTTTATTTAATTAGTTTTAAATAATATGATCAATACATATTTAAGTATGCATTTTTCACAGGCATACAATTAAGTATAACTATCATACATAAAGAGAAGGGGGAAATCCAAATTAAGAACGAAATCTCTGTAGTTTTATAATCCTGGTATGAGTAAAAGGCCAACGATTAAGAATTAATCTAGAATTGATTAAAAGAGACACAATTCTAAATTAAATCTCAATGATTATTTTCACATTTGAAAAATAAAAGCCATAAGAAAATTTAATCTATCAGACATTAAAAAAATATTATAAAGCTGTAATAATGAAAAGTGTGGCATGTTGCAGAATGACATAAACATTAATAGAAGTGAATTCAAAATAGGAACAGACCTAACCATATTAAGCATAAGAGTTTCATGTATGTTGAAAATGTCATTTCAAATAAGTAGAGGAAGGAAGAATTCATTAAAAAATTGGGTTGGGGCAACTGACTACATATGTAAAGAGAAAAATTCCATCTTACATTATAAGCCAAGGTAATTCTAGGTGGATCAACATTTTAGGGTAAAAATTAAAACCATAAAAATTACTAAAAGACAACATTGTAAATGTAATCAATCACTAAATTGTGTATATAAATAGTTAAAATGGAAAATTTTATGTTACATGTTTTAACACACACACATGTAAATCTTTGATTGTTTCCATTTATACTGGCAGGGAAAAATGCGCAAACAAGGACAACTGCAAAGGTGTACCTAATAGCCTGACAAAGTTCCAAGTATGATCTGGACACATCTATTCTGTGTAGGTTATGAAAAAGTAAAATACTTCACACATCATGCCAGGATATTATCATTTTTGTACTTAAGTTCTGGGTACTTAACAGCCTGACTAGCTTTTTTTTTTTTTTTAACTTTATTGATTGATTTTTAGACAAAAGATATACACTGATTTCTGGAATCCCTTTATTTATGCAATCACTGGTTGCTTTTTGTATGTGGCCTGACTAGGAATTGAACCTGCAACCTTGGTACATTGGGATGACACTCTAACCAACTGATTTCAGAGAGAGGAAGAGAGACATAGAAACATCAATGGGAGAGAAACTTCATCAATCAGATGCTCCTGCATGTACCTTAACTGGGGATCGAGCCCACAACCCAGGCATGTGCCCTGATTGGGAATCAAGCATGTGACCTCTTGGTTGATGCTCAACCACTGAGCTATGATGGCCAGGCTATATTTTTGCCATCCGCCCTAGGTATTTCTAAAGACATTTATGTACCCTTAGAATACATATAATTGTTTACTATATAAAACTTAGATATTATTCTTTTATTTTATTTTATTGTAGACACTATAACAAATGTCCCTATACCCATACCCCTTTGCACCCCTTAATACAGTACTGTTTTGTAACTTTCATTTTTCTTTCAACAGTATGTCTTGGAGATCTATATTGTCTCTATGTACTTACTTACATAAGATGATGTTTACCTGGGTGGTAAAAATAAAGGAAAAAGATAGCAAAATAGTCTAACTCTTCAAGAAAATAATTTTGGTTAAGTAACTTAAGGTATATTCCATTTACAGACTATATAAAGCCATTGAAAATCATATTGTTGAAGATTAATGACATAGGAAGATGTGTACCAGACAGATTATTATATAATCTCAATTTTAACACACACACACACCCCAAAATGTAGTAGAATTTAGTGAGGAAAAGATGAAAGGTGTACTTAATCTTATTTTTTATTTCCTAAATTTCCTACAATTAACCTGTTTTAATTTTAAAAGTAGAATTATTTACCCACCTACCTATCTAAAGCAGATTATACAAATCTGAAACGCATACAAGAATTCAGGGATTAACTTCTACCTTCAACTTCAGGAGAAGTGAGGTAACAATTATTTATGTTGTTTTCTTAAAAAATACTTTTAACTAAGCCCTCACTTATTTCTCCCTCCTGTTTTCCTCTTTAAAAAGTTGTCACCAGCCCAGCTGGTGGCTCAGTGGTTGAGTGTCAACCCATGAACCAAGGAGGTCGTTGGTTTGATTCCTGATGGGGGGCAATTTATGTTTCTATTTCTCTCTTTATATTCCTCTCCCTCTAAAATCAATAAAAATATATTTAAAAAGAAAAAGTTGTCACCAAACACAAATCCTTCTAATTAAAAAAGTATTTTTTTAAAACTAAGATATAGTTGACATATAACACTGCATTAGTTTTAGGTGTACAGCATAATGATTTGGTCTACATATATACTGCACAATGATCACTGCAATAAGTTTAGTTAACATCCACCATCACACAGCTACAGATTTCTTTTTTTCTGTGATGACAGCTTTTAACATGTATAAAATGCTTAGCTGGCTTTGGAATACCTTTTTCATCAGCTGGATGAAGCTACTAATCCTTTGGCAGTTTTGTAAACTTTTATGAATTTTTAATTTTTATAATATTTCTGTAGATATACTATCTATGTATATAAAAGCCCAAAATACCATTATGACTGAACTACTGGTCAACCAGTCACTATGACGTTCACTGACCACCATGGGGCAGATGCTCAACGCTGGAGCTACCCCCTGGTGGTCAGTACGCTCCCACAGCTAACTTCCCATGGCCCCTCCCCCTGGCCAGCTGGCTCCCTTCCCCCACACAAATTTGTGCACCAGGCCTCTAGTTTTAAATATAATCACTGGAGTTTGCATCTTAATACAATCACTTGTAGCTGTAACTTATTAACCCCTCCTCCCAGAAATAAGGCTGTTTTCTCTTTTATCTCCACTGTGCATTCATCAAATGGTTCTCCTTCAGGAAAAGATAAGTAAGAGGAGACAGAAAAGAGACTCAGACAGACCCTGGTCCATTCATCCTTTTCTATACTTATATGTTATTTGATTTGGCTACTCCTCTACTAAGGAGTATTTATCTCATTTCCAGTATTTTTGCAATTATAAACACTCTGTGATGAACATCATACTTGTACACATGCAAATCCTAAGAAATCAAACTGCTGGCTCCAAGGGTATGCACACTTAAACATTAATACATACCCCTAACTTACCCAACAAGTTGCCACACCAATTTACACTCTTATCAAGCTACAATATATTAATTTTATGGGTAACAAGTGAAGTATCTACTGAGACTTGAAAAAAAATCCACATTCCACTCAAGTACTTACCCATAGGCTCCTTAATAACACCGTAATAATCTGGTGCATCATTAGGATCCACTGGTTCCAGGAAGGGCCAGGCCATTTTATGGGCCTACAAGGAAATAAAAGGGCCATTCTTATTATCAGGTGGAAATACTACTCTGTTTAAATTTCCCATTGGAACTACTGTATTAATCAATACTTAAACTCCAAAATTCTTAAACTGGATAGATAATACTGTTTACTAGAGGCCTGATACATGAAATTTGTGCAAGGGGCTCGGCCCTCACAGCCTCACCTGCCTCGGCCAGCCCTCACAGCCCTGGCTTCACCAGGATGGTTGTCCGGATGGTTGTTCTGCTGTATGGTCTAATTAGCATATTAGTTCATTATTATATAGGACTAGGGGCCCAATGCACAAAATTCGTGCATGGGGGGGAGGGGGTCCCTCAGCCCAGCCTGCCCCCTCTCACATACTAGGAGCCCTTAGGGGGTGTCCTACTGACGGCTTAGGCCCACTCCCTGCTCCCCTTGGGGAGCCAGCCTAAGCTGCAGTCTGGCCTCCCTTTGTGGGAGGTGACCAGGCTAATTAGGGGAAGCCACCAGCTCCATCACCCCGCTGCTGTAGCCACTGCCAGTCACCGCAGCCACCAAGGTGTTTTCACCAACGTGGACTCCAGTCCCTTCACCATGAAGAAATGACAACTTTCTTTAGGCATTTTCAAGATGTGTCTTTCATAGGATATGACATTTCCTTTTTTTTTTATCCTCACCTGAGGATATGTTTCCATTAATTTTTAGAGAATGTGGAAGACGAGGGAAAAACAGAGAGAAACAACAAAGTGAGAGGAACACTTTGATTGGTTGCCTCCTGCATATGCCCTGACGTGGGCCCCGGCCAGGGAGGAGCCTGCAACATAGGTACATGCCCTTGGTCACAACTGAACCCAGACCCTGCAGTCAGCAGGCTGAGGCATTATGCACTGAGCCAAACTGGCTAGGGCAGGATATGACATTTCTTAGCCCTCCAGCAGTGTGGTAGAGTGTGGTAGAAAAACCCTGTATTGCCTTTTTTGGATTCTTATTATCCAAGTTACTAAAAATATTACCAGTGGCATACAGGGAGCTTAGCCAATGAGCGGTAAGAAAGGGTGTTTCCTCTGTAGTTCACTCCAATCACCGGCTCCACCCCTGCCCATCCAATCCCATCTCCACCCCTGCCTAGGCCTGTAACCTCTGGCCGACAATGCAGGCCTGGGCAGAAGATCCCCAAGCCCCTCTGATCGCTGGATTCACAGAGCCCAGGCCTCTGCCATCGCCAGCTCTGTCCTTGCCTCACTGGCAGCCTCTGGCCAAGGCTGCAGGCCTGGGCAAGGGACCCCCAACACCCTGCTTTGCCGGCTCCACAGGTGCCCAGACCCCTGCAATCTCCAGCTCCTCCCCTGCCCCTCTGATTACTGGCTCTGCGGAGCCCAGGCTCCTGCGATCTCTGGCCTTGCCCCTGCCCAGGCCTGAAGCCTCTGGCCCAGGTCTTATGCCTGGGTAGGGCACCCTCATACCCCTCCGATCACCAGCTCTGCCCTTGCCCATGCCTGAGGCCTGTGGTGAAGGCCTCTGGCCTGGGCAGGGGATTCCCAGCCCCCTCTGATCACCTGTTCCACCCCTCGGGCCCCCCCTGTCTCCCCCGCCACCTGCCTGGCTAACAGGCCTGACCACTTCAGTGGTGAGGCTGAGTCAGACTGGGTGCCGCCATCTTGTGGCTATGGGGGTGGCTATCTTTGTGACGGAGTGATGCCTAATTTGCATATTACTCTTTTATTAGCTAGGATAGTACTGCTCTAGTCACATTATCTCAGATGGGCATACTCTATAATAATGGCTTTCAAAGAGTGGTCTGAGGACCTTGGCATGAGGGGTCAGGGTTTGAAGCACTAGTTTAGGAGTAAAGAAAGTTGGCATAATGACCTGCCAACTGAATGATGGCGGCACTATAATCACACCCATAAAACAGGGGATGGGGTAGGTTCAACGTGTGGAATGGAACCCCTGGCTAGGTAGCTCCGTTGGTTAGAGCACTGACCCGATATACCGTGGTTGAGGGTGCAATCCCAGGAAGGGCACATGCAATTATCAACCAATGGCTCGGCTAGTGTTACATGAACCAAGAGGTCGATGGTCCAGTCAGGGCACAGGCCTGGGGTTTGCAGGCTCGTTCTCCAGTGAGGAGGGGGGGCACGCACGCGCGTGCAGGAGGCAGCTGATCAGTGATGTTTCTCTCATTGATGTTTCTATCCTTCTCCCTCCTCTCTCTCTAAAAATCAATAAAAATATATTTAAAAGAACCAACCATTGAATTATCAATAAGTGGAACAACAAATCTATGTCTCTCCCTTTCTCTTCTTTCCCTGCTCTAAAACCAATAAATTTAATTTGTAAAAAGGCAAAGTGTGGAATGGTCAGCACTGCTGGCTAATGTGGTGACAGAAATGTGATGGCAAATCACACTTGATCCCATGCTGAGACTACTGTTCTCCTTTCAGTTCTTCCCATTCTCCCACCTGTAATTACAACAGAGGGAGTGTCAGTCTAACACTGATGTCTTGCATTTGCTAACCTTGTAAGCCTTCCCCATCTCCTTTTGATTTTTAATAAGGGGAGGGAAGGCTTTGGCTCAAAGCCTAACATAAGCAATTGTATCTCACTAGGATTTAATCAGACTGTTTTTCAATCTACGATGGTGGGATAAAGTTTTCTTTAAAAATAAAATTTAGGTTAAAAAGTGAGTCATCTTAGCCCTAGCCAGTTTTGCTCAGTAGACAGCGTGTCAGCTTGAGGACTGAAGGTCCCGAGTTCGATTCCAGTCAAGGGCACGTACCTCAGTTGCAGGCTCTTCCCTGGCCCAGCCCAGGTCAGGGCTCGTGCAGGAGGCAACCAAATGATGCGTTTCTCTCAAATCAATATTTCTCTGTCTTTCCTCACTCTCTAAAAATCAATGGAAAAATATCCTTGGGTGAGGATTAAACATAATAATAACCAAGTATCTCATTAAAAAAAATAAGTGATTCATTTTAAATGCAGGTGTTAGGTTAAGAGCAGCTGAGCTATTGTGTGGCTATGGAAACCTCATGGCATCGGCATGTGAAGACTGAAGTCTGTGGAGCACTGGACTAGATTGGCTGGGAGTCAGTAAATAGTCAGGTAGTCTAAGATTGGAAAGTTCAAACTCTAGGAGTGTTTCCAAGGTCACACTGGTAGATTTCATCTTCAAATGTGGCATACAGAGTGGTTTCTCACCTGTAAAGAACGCAGCACCCTCTTCAAACCCTCATAATCCTTCTCTGTTAGTGGCGTGAGCACTGTCATGGCATCCTCTGTTGACTGGCACTGTGGACAGACATACTCATCAATGAGCTCTGCCTCACTCTGCAAGATGCCAACACAGCGCCCATGGTACCAATTCTGACACCGATCACAGCCAATATAAAATCTGCAAGATCCAAAATGGAAATGTGAGTTCAAAACAGATGGGATCATATTACTTATAATTTATTTAAAAAAGTAATAATGCATGCATCTGAAAATACTCTAACCCTGGGATATAAAACAGATTTAGTATTATAATTGTCATAATAATTTTGAAGATTGACATTCCTATGTGTTAATTTAGTATTTCTGATGTTCAAAACAAGCATTATAATTTATTAAGAACACTGTATAATATTAGAGAACCAATATGAAGAAAAATGTAAAACATTTTAATTGTCTTTAAAGCTCAAAACAAAATAAAGCCAAAAATCTTTCAACAAATACCATATCAAATGGGAAGCTGATAATTGGCTACCCAACTGGGAGTTCAAAATCCTGGAAGCTAAAAACAGAGTAGTCTCAGAGCTTGTATCCAAATTAGTATTTTTCTAATCCACAAAAAAGCGCCATTTCAAACACTGATGAAGTTCAAACAAGGCAGGCTATTTTAATCTCATTAATTTTGATGTTACATATTGAAGAATCAAGTCTACCATTAAGCCATATTTTTCCCAATGAATCTCAAACATTCACTAAGAAGCAACATAAATTTTGAAGGGGAGGTAAAGAGGGAAGAAGAGAAAAAAAATGGAAAGGAATTTGTAATGTAAGTGTATAATATATGCAGAAAATATCTTGCTTTTCATTTTAAAATAAATAAGTAATCAGACAGAGCAATTTGGCTTCCTAAATTATTAAATATGATGCTCTTATCAGAACTCACTGTGACTCATCATAAGGTGTTCTGCAGATACAGTACAATTCCTCACTGCTGCCCTCTTGTGCCCGTTTACAATCATTACAGATGTACACATCCATTTTCTTAGCCTCCTTTTCTGTGATGCCAACACATTCTCCATGATACCAGTTAGTACAAAGATCACAGCCAATATAGAACCTAAAAGTATTCACAATGAAAATGACAATGTGATTGTCATTTTTGAGCTGCATGGTACTTAAATCTGTCTTCCCTGCCCTGATTCACTTTCTTAAATGATAACTTTCTTCAGTGAGTCAGCTAAACATCCTGAATCCGACCATTCTACCCCTGGCAAACTACAGCATCTGACTGTATCAAGTGTGAAAACATAAAGTCACTCACATCGATTTCAACAAATACACTGTTTAGTGAAATATGAGACTTTAAAAACATACTGGAATTTGAAAAAATAAAGAACACACTGATGAGTAATGTCTGCCTCTTAATGAATGTGTAAAAAACTGTAACAGGCACAAAAACCAAAGCCAAAGAATCAAAGACTTACATCTGTCAAACCTATGCCACAGAAGCCATTGCAAAATCAGGGCTATTTCTTAGATAGGTTTGAAAATGTATCTCACAATTTAAATGTGAAAACAAAGCAAAGCGCAAACACCAAATAGAAGTTACACTACAAGGAACATGCACATCAGCCAGGTGTAGAAGATAAATGGTCAAAATATGATATGAAGAAGAAAAGTAAGAAAGGTACATGAAGTAATTCAATTTCTTCCAAATAAATGTTGGAATTTAATCTAATTGTGACAGATTATGACATGGGCCATTTTTCAGTCAATACAATGTGTGAGACAATGTGGAGTGGCCAGATTAATTAACTGTAAGAAATTGCTTCAATTAAAAACCTGATATACAGTGCACAGTGTAAGGACAGTTATCCAAAACAGTGAGAGGTTCTATAGTTTTTGGCAAGGTGGGGCTGTGTGAGGGCTAATCACATATAGGGTTATCAAGGCTTTTGAAAATAAGATCCCAAATGACAAAATGAAAAATGTCTCTATGACAAATACGTGTGTATACAAGTGTTGACAGGCACTGGGTAGGAAACAGCATATCAAAGTCATAGGAAGAATTAGTATGGATCACAAGGAACCAGACTGGCCTTGCTGAGACCATCGGTTCTAGCAAGGGATTTCTTGGTCGATTCACTTAGAGAAATAGTGGTTGTACTCAAGCTTCAAACTTTATGAAACGTAAGAAATAATACATGGTGGTGTGGTTTATCCTAGTACCACTAACTTTCTTCTTTTGGAATTATGACTTCTGTAGGATTTCACAGCCACAGGAGGGGGCCATCAAGGTGTTTTTGTGTTGCCTTCACCAGATGGGCTGTATGTTCTGGAGATAAGCTCAGAACCTGTATTGCAGGTTTTAGTCACTCTCACTAGATTTTCAAACCAAGCTAGTTTGCTACGAAAGATTACAAAATACTCCTTAAAAAATACTAACTCATCCAAACTGAAACAGGGAGTGAATGAACCTGGTATACTGAAATGTTAATAATGACAAACTGAAAAATATGAAATATACACAAAATAATGAGGCAATCTCAATACAATGAGCACATGTACACGTGTGCCTCATTTTATGCAACTTAGATATTACATAAAATACATTTCTGTGATCTTAATATTTTAAGTAGGCCAAAGAAGACTGTTATTTAAAGAAATTCCATAAGCAGATATTTTTGTAAATCATATTATGTTTTATTCTACAAATCATTCAGTATATTTTGCTTAAAGGGAGGCACACTTGTATTAGACTAAGGGAAAAATCAGTTAATAGGGCTCCACTTTTTACATTATGTATAATTTCCAATAAAGACAATGAAAAGTGAAGATGCCTAAACTGATCTGTGTTTAATTCAACACACAGCTAAGTTTACCAACATAAACTTTTGATCTAGCACTTGCAGATTATAATTTAAATAGCACCACCAAAGCAGCTTCAAGGTTGCAATTTAAACATCATTAAAGAGAGAATTTTATTTAGAAACTGATTTAAGGCATCCACTTAAAGTAGACATTAAACATTCTTAATTCTAAATGATATTTTTTAGCACAATCAAACTTTTCAGTACTATAAAATAATATTGTGGTTTAATTTTGGCTTTTAAAAGCTGGCCTACATTTAAATGTTCAAAATGGAAGCTAAATACTTAGTTAAAAGACAATGATAAAAAAATAAAAGTACATTTATAAATCAGCATCTCTAAAATCTTGTATATATTACCAAATATAAGTCACAACTGTCAAAAACAGCTTCCAGCTGCCATTCTTATTAAATCTGAGTGTCTTAATTGAGGAATGAGTAAAAGGAACACTTTTTTTAATTTCTCTTTTTCCCCAATAACAAAGTGGGAACTTTGACAAAAATAATATTGCTATACCATTTCCAATATAAAAAAACAGAGAATTGCTTAAAATTAAACAACAAAAACCCAAAAGCACTCAAACTTGAAACCTCCTGCACCATTCAAATTCACAGTCTCTAGAATTTGATGTATAGGGTTGTAAACAGATTCCAGAAAGCACACTCTGAACTCTGGTGGCAATAATCACACCCCTCCTCCTCCAGACAGCACTACTGACTGACGTGGAGTTAATCCAGAGAGAAGAGGAGAAAGCCAAGGAGCAACAGATAGCTTGTTTTTGACAGAAAAGAATATGAAAGACAAACACGAATCATGAACATGGGAAATAAAATTTTATTTGCTAGTGTCAAAGTTAAGAATACCAGATGCAAGATCAGAGATGAAATACTATTCCCCTTCCTTTTAACTATTTTCCTTTATGATGCTACCAATATACTCATTTCCTTCAAAACTGGAAGATTAACGGCTAACCTTTAAGAAAATAAACTAGAGCTCAAAAGGATCTACTCACTTAGATTCATCGTAAGGCGTTTTACAGATACAATAAAGCTTTGTGTCCTTCTTAGTTTCCTTTGAGGTAGTAGAAATCATTTTCTTCTTCTTGGACTTGGAGCTTGAGTCTCTTTCCTCTTCTCGTTTCCTCTTCTGAGAAGCTGCAGACAGCGTGGCCGTGGCTGTGGCTGTGGCCTGGGGTCCCGAGTGCTGCGGGGGTGGTGGAGGTGGAGGTGGAGGTGGAGGTGAAGGCGGAGGGGCTGGAGGCGCAGGAGGTGCTGCAGTGGGAGTGGTGGCTGCTGCAGTGGCCTGCACCATTTCTTTTTCTTTCTTAATTTTCAGGTCTCTCTTGAGCTCTTCCTATTGTCAATTAAAGGCAATACAAGAGTATCATTTGACTTATGTAAATGCACAAACTGGCCAGAGGATGTTATATTATCCCCCTTGTCAAAATAGCTCCATAGTTCAGCCTAACGTGAGGGAGTTGCAGTAATTCCAAACATTCATGTTCTCACTATACGTTAAACCCAATTAAAACAACTAGAAATGGAAGATGAATCAGAGAGCTGCTAGTTATCCTCAAAGGTGCTCTGACAGAACCATGCAGTGTCTAACAAGACATCCTCTCCCCACTGGCCCACATGCCCTGGTTCTCTCAGTCATGGCTCAGGATGTGATTTCCAGTGTCCTCACCCACTGGCTGCTTTCTTCTGGCCACTATCCTTCTGTGTTGTCAGAGTGAGACTGAACATGAACTGATACTCAAACTGACCACCCCAAAGCAGGATGAGAGATGGATTTGCCTTGTTTCCCATGCAGCTATGTCTAGATTTAAGGCTGCAGGGAGGGCATTTTCTTATTACGCTTTTCCCATAAATTAAAATCCGTTTTTTTTTCTCCATGTGAAATACTTTATAGGCACACCTCTGCTACGCAGTGTAACAACTTATTCTTAGAAAAACCACTGGGAATGAACAAACTTGGTGTAATAAAACATAATTATGACTGAGCTTTTAAGCATCACAAATATTCTAACAAATAAACCTGAATGGTCTTCATTTAACACATCTATTTTCTCCATGTAATCTAGGTAGTCTTGTAAATGAGAAGATAAGCTCTGTGGCTATTCAACAGCCCTTCTCTATTTAAAAAGAGAGTCTGAACTTTCCCCTAGGGATGAAAGTAAATCTTGAGTTTAATTTTAATAACACGGTTTATAAAATATAACGAGATGACTGCAGGAAAATCAAGATCCTTAAGATGGTTCAGAGGGTACACACCTTGATTCCTCCGTCAAGAACATACCAATGAGCCCTGGCCAGTTTGGCTTAGTGGATAAAGTGTCGGCCTGTGCTCTGAGGGGGTCACAGGTTCAATTCTGGTCAAGGGCACAGGCCCAGGTTGTGGGCTCAATCCCCGGTGGGAGGTGTGCAGGAGGCAGCCAATCAATGATTCTCTCTTATCATTGCTGTTTCCCTCTCTCCCTTCCTCTCTGAAACCAATAAAACATATTTTTTTAAAAAAGAAAGAACATACCAATGATTGTAAAGTATAAAAAAGAGAAAACTGAAAAGACATAGCTATTCTTGAATACAATATAAATGTCTCCATGGAACGGAAACACAAAACTATGAATAGGGCTAGAACTGCAGGCTCGCCGAGCTCCAGATTTGGAAGAAAGTGGTAATCCACAACAGTTTCAGGAAGAAGGGAACCCAAACTTCGTGTGAGGTGGGTAATGAGCAGGTTCCCTGACTGATATTAAGTGTTGGCTCGGCTACAATGGACTTCAAGAGAGGAAACAAAACCAAACCCTTATCACTTAAAATGCCAAATGCAAAACCAAATGAAAACATGTAATGTGAAAAAAGAATACCAACAAAATCAAAAACCAAATCTGCATTCACTCCCTATGAAATTAATTTTATAGGACAACTTGACGAAAAGTTTATAATACATGTGTTGGAGAATTTTAGGCAAATGTAGATATGAAAGTTCTATTCCAAAATGAGTAAATTACTTTATTTATTTATTTTTAAAAATATATTTTATTGATTTTTTACAGAGAGGAAGGGAGAAGGATAGAGAGCTAGAAACATCGATCAGCTGCCTCCTGCACACCCCCTACTGGGGATGTGCCCGCAACCTAGGTACATGTCCTTGACCAGAATCGAACCTGGGACCCTTGAGTCCACAGGCCAACGCTCTATTCACTGAGCCACACCAGTCAGGACATGAGTAAATTACTTTATCAAAAAGACAAGCAGAGGGGAATGAAGGATGGATGAAAAGGTGGAACACAGGACATTTTTCAGGCAGAGAAACTATTATGTTTGGTGCTGTAATGACATGCTTCTATATTTTATAAGATGTCCTTCAAATCAAATTATCTTAGCAATAAGTTCTAGTTAAATTAATGCTGATTATTTTCTTAAAGTATAATTTTTCTTCCTCATTAGATAATACATTGTCAAAAAGAACACCATTAATTGTACAAAAGAATATTTACAACAGTAATAACATTTCTAAATGGCTGCATAGTATAGTGAATGTAGAAAAATGTTCAATATATGTTGTGTCCAGGGTGACTGTTTTATATATAATGTGTTTATATGAACACAAATATTATAAACAAGGTATATTCTAAAATTACTTTAAAATGGTAATCTTTGGCCCTAGCCAGTTTGGCTCAGTGGACAGAGCATCGGCCTGCGGACTGAAGGGTCCCAGGTTCAGTTCTGGTCAAGGGCAAATGCCTGGGTTGTCTGCTCCATCCCCAGTTGGATGCATGCAGGAGGTAGGTAGTTGGTCAATGATTCTTTCCCATCATTGATGTTTCTCTCTCTCTCCCCCTCTCTCTTCCTCTCTGAAATCAATAAAAATATATTTAAAATTCATTAAAATAAATAAACAATAAAAATAATAATCGTTGCTTAATCAGTGTTGCTCAGTGGTCCTATGAACCAGGAGGTCACAGTTTGATTCCGGTCAAGACACTTGCCAGGGTTGCAGGGCTGATCCCCAGTAGGAGGCGTGCAGGAGCCAATCTATCAATGATTCTCATCATTAATGTTTCTCTGCCTCTCTCCCTCTCCCTTCCTTTCTCTGAAATCAATAAAAACACATTAAAAATAAATAAAATGGTAACCTTTGGACAGTATGGACTTACATATAATTTTTACTTGTTGGTTAAAGGTAACTGCTTTTGAAAGACATTTAAATGTATGTTTCTATGTTTGTTCATTCATTCATTCATCTAATAAAAGCAAAATATTTAAATTAACCGTCTCTTCGGGACGCTTAAGCCACGCCCACCAGCCAATCAGAGCGACTGTATGCAAAATAGCCCAGTCAAGATGGTGGAGGCCGGAGCCCTGGAAGAAGCCACAGACTACGGCCCAGCAGGGCAGACTGAAGACCTCTGCCACAGACATAGGCGGCAGCCCAGGGCGGGAGCAGCCCGGCCACCCGCCTGGGGGCTGCGATGGGCCTGGGTGGGTCCCAGGACACACAGGCACGGAGGCTGCTAAACCTCCGAGCGACCCACCCAGGCCCATTGCAGTCGCAGCGAGGTGGGGACCAGCTGGCTCCCCGGGGGCCACGATTGGCCTGGGTGTGCCCTGCGACCCACCAAGGACCATTGCAGTCGCAAAGGTGGCGGGCAGCTGGAGGATTTATTTATTTATTTTTTTACAGAGAGGAAGGGAGAGGGACAGAGAGTTAGAAACATCAATGAGAGAGAAGCATTGATCAACTGCCTCCTGCACACTCCCCACTGGAGATGTGCCCGCAACCAAGGTACATGCCCCTGACCGGAATCGAACCTGGGACCTTTTAGTCCGCAGGCCGACGCTCTATCCACTGAGCCAAACCAGTTAGGGCGCAGCTGGAGGATTTAATGAAGGAAGCTTTAATGAGGGAAGGAGGGCTGCTCCCTCTCTCTCTCACACACGCCTCCTGGGCCCACTCTCTCGCTGGCTCCATTTTCTCTGCCACAGGGGCAGGGGTCTCCTGTGAGAGGCCTCGTCTCCCTTCAGAGCTGGGGTGAACCCGTGGGAGCTAGAAAAGGCAGAGATGGGCAGGGGGCGGGTGGAGGGAGCAGCAGCCAGGGGAAGTTTGGGGGGAAGTAACCAGGTTGGGGAGGTGTTGAACAGGATGGAGGGAAGAACTTTATAAAAGAGTCAGTGGACAGCAGAGTTAAAAAAAGAGGATGTATGAGTAACTGTAGGGCCTATAATGAAAACCAAGTATAGTTGTGTACTGGGGACAGATTTTAAAAGTAGAAATCAGAAAAGAAAAAAAGATAAATGATAGTGGATAATTAGGCAGGTAGATAGATAGGTATTAAAACAGTGGAAGTAAGTAGAGAAGAATGTATGGCAAAGGTAGGATGAGAGAAAAAGAGGGAGGGAAGAAAAGTTATAAAGGGGGAGCTGGTAGAGCTTAAAAGGAG
>PVJC01009507.1:30923-45850 GCA_004026665.1 Murina feae | reverse complement strand
GCGGGAAAGAGGCAGCAGGGGGTCAGTGGCCTGCTTAGTGGGCTTCCCAGGCCCCTTGCAGGGCACCAGGAAGTGGGAAAGCAAGGTGGCAGGCCGGGGAGTGGGAAAGAGGCAGCGGGGGGTCAGTGGCCTGCTTGGTGGGCTTCCCAGGTCCTTTGCGGGGCACCGGGGAGCGGAAAAGCAAGGCTGCAGGGGCCGGGGTCCTGCTTGGCAGCTCCCCAGACCCCTAGACGGCACCGGGAAGTGAGAAAGGAAGACAGCAGGGGATGAGTGAGTGGGAAAGAGTTGGCGGCCTGCTTGGTGGCTTCCCAGGTCCCTTCCGGAGATCAGGGAGCAGGAAAAGGCTGGCCTGACCATGAGGCGGGGTTTTCCCTGCTTTCTGGTGGCTGGAGGAAGATGGGCAATAGGCAAGCTTGGGAGGCAGGCAGCACCCAGCCCTGGCCACAGCTCAAAAAAGAGAACAACATGCAAGGGAGGGCAAGAGTCTGAGAAATCAACATAGAGGGGGTGCCTGCTCCAAGCCTCCACAGTGTGCCTGGTGGCAGGTCCCCAGCAGGTAGACACACACAGGAGGACTGTTCCAAGCCTCAGATGCAGCTGGGGGCAGGTCCCCAGTGGCCACACACACACACACACACACACACACACACACACACACACAAAAGGTGCCTGGCAGACTGGGGCCATCATAGGACATCCACTGAGGGGTCCCAGACTGTGAGAGGGCACAGGCCAAGCTGAGGGACTCCCTCCACCCCGAGTGCACAAATTTTTGTGCACCGGGCCCCTAGTAAAACTATAAATGATGGACAGGAAGAAATGGTATAAGAACTTGTGTTTATTTTCTTAATTTTTGAATAAGTTTCTTTGTGAATATGAGTCTATGTGTGTGTGTGATTTTCTGTAAAATTCAAACTACTCTGGTGGAGTTGTGCAGGCTGTAGCAATCTCATCATAAGACACTAGGGTGAACCATATGTTTAATACATTCCCACACCAGAAGCTCCCTGGCAGCAATTGGCAGCAATGATCGGCTACCCAGGTTTGCAAGACACTTGAACACTCTTAAGGGGACATCACCCAAAATACTAGGAGGTAGCACAATACCTCTCTATGCCAGTTTTATGCCTTTATTCTAGCTGTCTTAATTGTGAAAAAATAGTATAATACTAACAGTGAGGTTTTGAAGAAGAAAAAACAACTCTTTCAATATCTTACTCAGTATTTTGTCCATTGCTTCAGTTTTTTTTTCTATTCATACACATATTTTCTGTATATACAATTATTGTATGGTACCTACTGTATATACAATTATTTTCCTATTTTTAAACTTATATTTGTATTCTAGATATTGCTGCAATCTCCATCATTATGACTTCTCTCATCTGCTTACCATTGAATCACATATGCAGAGTGTCCCCCCAAAACATATACACACTTTAACAGCTGATAGCTCAATTTTGAAAATGAAATGTATTTTAATAAATATTGCCTTTATAATTATTCAAAGTTTGTGTTTACATTATTTGGGGACACACTGTATATTATAACTAGAGACCTGGTGTATGAAATTTTATGCACTGGGGGAGGGGATGTCCCCTCAACCCAGCCTACACCTTCTCACTGTCTGAGATCCCTTGCTCCCTATCTCCCACCTGCAGTGGAGGCAGGAGAGGGTCTTGCCACCACCACTGGGCTCACCAGACTGGCTTCTGGCTGAGTGGTGCTCCCCCTGTGGGAGCACACTGACCACCAGGGCACAGCTCCTGCATTGAACGTCTGTCCCCTGGTGGTCAGTGCATGTCATAGCGACAAGTTATTCTGCCATTCGGTCGATTTACATATTAGCCTTTTATTACATAGGATGTTCATAGCCTTTCTCTCCTCAGTAAATATTTCTAATGTATACTAAAAAGCATTATAAGCAGCCTAATAAATATCTGTATGTGCATGTAGTTCTTTCTACTGTTTGGAATATCTGTCTGATAGAAATAAAATGCAAGGCATAAATGCAAGCCTCGTACATAACTTTACATTTCTAACAGCCACATCAAAAATAGTAAACTATTTTATTTTAAAATAAATTGTTAAAGAGATACCCCTCATTCTTTCTTCATATTGTCTTAAAATTCCACTGTGCCTTTTATGCTTACACTAGGGGCCCGGTGCAAAAAAATTTGTGCACTTGGGAGGTCCCTCAGCCTGGCCTGTGCCCTCTCGCAGTCTGGGACCCCTCTGGGGATGTCCACCTGCTGGCATGCCTGGCCAGCCTGGGTGAGGGGCTGATGGCTGTTTGCAGGCTGGCCAAGCCCTCCAGTGGGAACCCTGACCCCATGGGGGTGTGGCCAGCCTGGGTGAGGGGCTGAAGGCCGTTTGCAGGCTTTTAGGCTGCCCACAGTCCCTTCCGGATTTGAGTCCCTGCTGGGGTACCTGGCCAGCCTGAGTGAGGGGCTGATGACTGTTTGCAGGCTGGCCACGCCCCCCAGTGGGGTCCCTCACCCCACTGAGGGGTGTGGCCAGCCTGGGTGACGGGCTGAGGGGCGTTTTCAGGCTTTCAGGCTGCCCACAGCTCCCATTGACCCAATGTCCCAGCAAGGCTGGCTGGAAGCAGGTTCCTGGGGTTTGTTTATCTTCTATAATTGATACACTGTTCCTTTAAGCTGAGCCTAGGCAGGTAACGGAGCCTCCTGTCTGCTTCAGCTCGTGGCTTCTATAATTGAGACACTGCTGCCTTAGTAGTCACAGGCAGGACTGCTGTTTGCTTCAACTCAGAGGCTTCTATAATTGAGACAATGTTGCAAATATGTTGTTGCCTGGAGTGGGGAGAAACCCAGTGGCCGGCAAACAGTTTTACTCCTGCTGCAATGGAAGCTGCCTGTTTACTCAGCTCCATGAGTGCCAGCCTCCATCTTGGCTGGGTTAATTTGCATACAGCTCCTCTGATTGGCTGGTGGGCGTGGCTTATGTGTCCTGAAGAAATGGTCAATTTCAATATTATGCTTTTATTAGATAAGATTATATCTTAACCTGACTAGCCAGTTTGCCAGTGTTCAGGCATGTGGCCACTGTGTTGAAAAGCAGAGTTTTGGTGTATTTCCTAAACTTAAAGAGAAATTTGTAGTCATGGGTTTACTGGGTCAGACTGTTGGGCATTTCGCCCTATCCAGTTTGGATCAGTGGATAAAGCTTCGGCCCATAGACTGAAAGGTCCCAGCTTTGATTCTGGTCAAGGGCACATACCTCAGCTGAAGGCTAAATCCCTGGCCCTGGTTGAGGCTCCTGTGGGAGACAACAATTGATGTGTTTCTCTCACCTTGATATTTCTCTCTCTCTGTCTCTCCCCCTCCTTTTCACTCTCTCTAAAAAAGTAAGTGAAAAAATATCCTCGGGTGACGATTAATAACAATAACAACAAGTTGGACATTTGAAGACTTTTGTTTCCTGTAGTTATTTACTTTCTCAAATAAATGTATCAATTTAAGCTGTATTTTTCTTTGCATTAGTGAGCTAATTCCTACATATTGATCCTGAGGCAGATGTTACATAAAAAGTTCTCAAAACAAAAATTTTTCCATCCATCTTCAATAGCAAATAACATGGGGAAAAAAAAGACAAAATGTAAATGCATAACTTTAGAATCAAGTATGACAAAAAATTATATTATAAAAATGAAATGAGCGTATAACTAAATTTATTCATTTTAAAAACTTTGTGGCACATTTATAAATAAAAGGGCTTGAGAAATATACCCAGAATTGTTTAAAGTACTTTACTGTAAACTCATCTTTCTAATACTTAATTTATAGTAAATACCCCATGATTATAGTTAAAACAAAACAAAGAAAAAGAAAGACAGGAAGCTGTGTCTATAAAAAAAAATCAGACAAGAACTAGTATGGCCAAGCCCGACAACTCCAGCCACCCCAAATAAAATGCGTGTCTTCGTCCTACCCCTACAGATGGCCAGTGTTTATCATTTCCTCAGCAGCACAGATCACTTTGCCTGGGTGGGTATATTCAAGTCACAGAAATCTGGGTCTGTTTCCGCTCTGCAGGAATGAATTGCCAATCCTATCATAGCAGCTTCGCTTGAATTTTCGGCTGTAATTGTGCACATTCTTGCAGTACTTATGCTAGGAGGGGAGCAGCATCAACAAACAGTTTCTCTCCATCTACTGGGAAACCGCCTTTCTAATCAATTCTCCTCAGCAAATGCTCCAGGACAGTGGAAAATTCCTTGGGCGAGAGATAATACCACCCAAGGGAAAATGCATTTATAATTGATGTGGTAAAAAGCTGTCAGACAGACATGGGTTTTCTCAACCATTTTTGTAAACACGGTTAGCAGCACTTCCTACAACAGAAGCCTACAATCTCTACCTCTGGGTAGAAAATTGTGTGCAGCAAGGAAGAGTCCATGTGCCAGACCCTGTGGTTATGTCTATTGCGCTCGCAAAAACTGAATAATTACTGTAGACTTTCATGGCTATGTCTCCCTAACCATACATTTTTTTTAAGTTTGCTTTAACTTTTTAATGTAATTTTCTTGATGAGAGAGAGAGAGAGAGAGAGAGAGAGAGAGAGAGACTATGTTGTTCAATTTATTTATGCATTCACTGGTTGCTTCTTGTCTGTGCCCTGACTGAAAATGAACCCGCAACCTAGACATATCAGGATGATGCTCTGACCCACTGTACTACCCAGCCAGGGCTAAAAAGTTTGCTTCTAAATAAAGTAATTGATTTACTGTACTTGATTTACTATTGAGCACATTGCCAAGGATGGAGGAAAAGGAGAAAAGAATCATATGAGAGGAGCTCCATTTAAATTGAGGTTTCCCCTTCTTTTTTTCTTTCTTACCCCAGGATATTGTTCCATTGATTTTTAGGAAGAGTGGAAGAGAGAGGAAAAGACACAGAGAAATATTGATGTGAGAGAAACATGTCGATTAGTTGCCTCCTGCAGGAGCCCAACCAGGGCCTGGGCCGGGGAGGAATCTGCAACCGAGTTAAGGGCCCTTTTTTTTAATATATTTTATTGATTTTTTACAGAGAGGAAGGGAGAGGAATAGAGAGTTAGAAGCATGAATGAGAGAGAAACATCAATCAGCTGCCTTTTGCAACCCCCTAGTGGGGATGTGCCTGCAACCAAGATGCATGCCCTTGACCGGAATTGAACCTGGGACCCGTTAGTCCGCAGGCCGACGCTCTATCCACTGAGCAAAACTGGTCAGGGCCTGAGTTGAGGGCCCTTGACTGAGATTGAACCCAGGACCCTTTGGGCTGCAGACTGAAGTTCTATCCACTGAGCCAAACTGGCTAGGGCAGGTTTCTCTTTCTTAAATTATCTTAAAAGTCATCAGGAAAAAAATAACCTCTTGTATTTTTGGATTATAAAAGATTTCAGAGACCTGCACATTGATTGCATAAAACCAGGCATATTCTGCAAATGATAGAGTTTGATAGAGCTCACAAGTTTCAATTATTTCAGCTATCAGGTGTAAAAATTCCACCTGTATACATGGAATTATACTCTGTTTTTATCTAATTTGTAGCAGCTTTCAAAAGAACTATAAAAAGAAAGCAAGTACCTTTTATTGCATGTGCATAATCTCAAAAGTCAATCAAAATAATCTATGTACTACAGAATTGGGAAGATTTTAATTGGGATTCAAGGTGGTTTTCACCTTGCCCAAGACACTGAGTTATGAGTTATTGTGTAATTCTATACCTTGAGTATGATAATAATTTTTTGGGAAAACACACAATATTAAGAGTCATAATTGAGTCTGAATCTGGGTTCTCCACTCATGTTTTGATTATGAGAAAAGAATGTAAATAGTCTGATCCTCTACTCTCCACCTGATAAATGGAACTAATATTATGAATCTTTCAAGATGTGGAGATATGTAACAATACTATGAACGTAAAATGTCTCACATATAGGAGACATGTAATATACAGTGACATTAAAACAATACTAACTTCATGGTAAATTATAGGAAGAATCACTAAATGATTTATTGTAGAATTTAAGTGAAATAGCTCATCAGCCACCTTGAATATTTTATGGAAGTTTCCTTTCCAAAGTTCCTTTTTGGATTAAAATTCAATCTCACTATTTGTTTTAGTTTGGGCAAAAGACTGGTTTGAGTCTTTGAAATATGGAGTTGGGATTTTAATTTTACATTATAGCTCTTTGTTACTCCCATGTTTCTTTTTTGAATTGTATACTACTTTTTGTTTTTCTTAAATCCATGCCCGTCTGTCTCTGTTCTTTCAATGCAAAACAGACAACAGGTGAATCTAGATTATATGAAAACCACGGACAAATGCAAAACATCTTCCCCCATGCATAAGTCTGCCCATACTTCCTGATATTATTCTGATGATCTTCTCTCCTGGAAAAGAAAATAGGCCCTTTGCTTTTGGCATCAGTTGACAAGAAGGTATTGGAGGCCTATCCTAGTGTTAAAAACCAGTTGTCTGACTAAATTTGGAGACCCAGACATTTTTTGTGGTGGTAGGAGTACAGACTGTAGAACTACAGAACCAACATTGGATCCCAACTGTGCTATTCAGTAGTTGTGTGATCTCAAACATTAACTTAATGTCATAATGCCTCAGATTCCTAACTTGTGTTGAGGTCCAGGCAGTAAGATGCTATACAGTAAGTCGTCATATAACATCATCCATATGTTCTTGAAAACTGTGACTGGAATCAAAATGATGTGTAGCAATAGTTATGTCCCTATATATCTGGTCAAAAAAAAAATATCACCAAACTTTTAAATACATCCCAAAACACAACCAACATTAAACATTAAAATAAATGTGAGTACATATAAATTTAAGTAAGATTACAATATATAAATAAAGATTCTTAGCTCATGATCATGGGTGCTGGTGCCCCTCCTGGCATCCCAGGGTACAAGGTCGGTTGCCATCCTGGACAGGGCACCCTTTGATCTGAGGACACACTCTTACACACTCACACTCACTCAGACTGGAACAGTTAAGAGACGCCAATTGATTTAACAAGCACTTCTTTGGGATGTTGGAGGAAACCAGGGCACCCAGAGTGGGGGGAAAAAACATGAGACATGCCCTAACTGGTTTGGCTCAATGGATAGAGCGTCGGTCTGTGGACTCAAGGGTGCCAGGTTCGATTCTGGTCATAGGCATGTACCTTGGTTGTAGGCACATCCCCAGTAGGGGGTGTGCAGGAGGCAGCTGATTGATGTTTCTCTCTCATCAATGTTTCTAACTCTCTATCTCTCTCCTTTCCTCTCTGTAAAAAAATCAACAAAATATATTTTAAAAAAACAAACAAACAAACAAACAAACTACCTATGAGACCATGGGAAGAATGTGCAAACTCCACAGTGGCTCTGGGTGGGAATGGATATTTTTTTCTTGTCAGCATTATAAGGAAACAATATAAAACAAAAGGATGTTATTCAAGAGAGACAATTTAAGGGAGTTTAATAAAAGAAACATTTACAAAAGGGTAAGCAGGCTTAAGGAAAACTAAAAAGAATAGTAAAGTATTCTGACAATAAAAATATTATTCTTCATGAGTCGAAAGGGCAAGGGGAGAGATAGGTCAATAGAATCTTAGGAGTTACTGCTGTAGGAGTGGGCTAGTTATGGAAGTTGTGGACTTTGGTGGAGAAAAGTATCCACTATCAAAACACAGCCTGGTAGAAAGGAAACTAATGATGTAAAAATCTTGACCTTTCTTTCCTCCCAATCTCTCATTTATTGCTGGCATCTTCCGCTAGCTGTATTCAACAATGAGGCGGAGGGCAAGGAACCTGGTTGGTGAGGTCAGGCTCCTGGGACCTAGAATGGGGTAAAGAATGGAGGAGATTGGATGTCGAGTGGCTTAGGGAAAATATTCAGCAGAATAATAGGACCTTCCTTATAGAATTTTTATAGAAATGAAATGACTTAAAATCTATGAAGCCCTAAGAATTGTGCTTAGTGAATAGTAACCACTATTCACTACATTTATTTTTCACCACAAATGTTTATTAACAATTATAATCTTCACTAGAGCCCCAGTGCATGAAATCCATGCATGGAATGGGTGTCCTTCAGCCCTACCTGTACCCTCTCACAATCCAGAACCCCTCCAGGGATGTCTGACTGACGGTTTAAACTGGCAGTCGGACATCCCTTTGGCAATCCGGGACTGCTAGCTTCTAACTGCTCACCTGCCTACTTGATCACTCCTAACTGCTTGCCTGCCTGCCTGATTGCCCCTAACTGCTCACCTGCCTGCCTTTTAACCCCTAACTGCCTCAGCCTTGGCCCCTACCACCGTGGCTTTGTCCAGACAGACATCCGAAAGGGTTGTTCAGCTGTCCCATCTAATTAGCATATTACACTTTTATTCTTAGAGATAGGTCATCAGGCCCATCCAAGACTCTATGAGGACACAATTGTCTCATCTTTAGAACAATTCTAAATATCTAAAATAAATTCAGGAACAAGAAGCTAGTCTCTGAGATACCAGGATGTGCCAATAGACCTTAGGAAGGAGTAGGGTGTCCATTTCTACTAAATTGGCCATTTTAGCTTGATTTTTCTTTGTTTAATAGCAGGTACTCACCTTACAGATACAACTAAGTTAATATGGGTGGGAGAAAAGGGTGAAAATGTAGAGATTACCTGACTTAGTATCGCCTAGTGCCTTAGGTTAAAAGGAGAACGGGATCCTAGAGGATATTGGTTCACTTTAATTAACATGACATTAACAAGAGGTATGAATGCAAACTCATATTTGTACTAATGAATCCTTTTATTTTAAATATATTTTTATTGATTTCAGAGAGGGAGAGAGAGAGAGAGAGAGAGAGAAAGAGAGAGAGAGAGAGAAACATCAATGATGAAAGAGATCTCCTGCATGTCCCATACTGGGGATCAAGCCTGCAACCTAGGCATGTGCCCTTGACTGGAATCCAACTGGGACCCTTCAGTCAGCAGCCCAATGCTCTATCCACTGAGCAAAACTGGCCAGGGCCTAATGAATCCTTTTAAACAATCATCTGCTTAAAGGCAGGCCATGTGCTGCATGGCTGGGACATATATCCATATCACAAACACAGACCCAGATCTTCAAGTGTCATTTTTTTGGTGAGTATCAAAGACAGATAGAAAACTAACTGTGATAGGGAAGATATGATAAGGCTCTAAATTAGTGCTAATGGGAATAAGTGCTAGAGGATTTTGGCAGCTTGAGGGCCACCTCAGAGCAGTGGAGTTAAATGCTTAATATAAGAGATAGATTTTGGGAAGGGCCTGGGGTAGAGGATGGATTTCATAGGCAGAAAAGAGACAGGAGAGAGACATGTTGATGATGGAGTTGAGAGGGGAAGGGTGCTACTTGTAGAAAATGAAAAATATGTAAAAAGGAGTACATATTACAGGACAAGACAAATTAGACTGGTAACTCAGAAGCACATGTAGAGAAGATAGGACTATGTATGCAGTAGTAACACAGACTCAGAAAACATAAGATTGAATACAAAACCAAGAATTTTATCATTTTCTATTTTCTATTCAGCTAAACTAAAGACATAGCTTGAGGGAGTTGATTTCTCTTTTGGCCTTCAGGTATGGATGCAAACACATAATTTCTAGACTACCTATATTTGAATCAATGACTATCATGGGGAAATCCATGCATGCTAACTGGTTCATATACACAATGCATTTTCTGATTTGTTGTTTGGAATTTATTGATTCCTCTCAGCTTTCTATCTACTCCCTGATAGACAGAGAAGTCAATGTAACTATATTAGAATTGATCTTGTATTCAAAATGCTGACCTCAAGCCAATACTAATGGATTGGGATATAGAACCAAGGCTGGACATGAGTGCCTGTCAGTCCTGCAATGGGAATGACATCGTTTGGAGTGATGAAGTACAAGACAAGAGAAAGTTGCAATCTTGTAGTCAATCTGCTCAGTTAATACACAAGGCACTTAGGGCCTGTGAAGTCAATAAGCATGGCTGAGTACTCATGCCTTGCCTCTCTCTTTCTTGGCATTGGAACTCCCCCAACTAATAATATGAGATAGCAAAACAAAACTGGCAGTGTCATTCCTTCCAGCGTAAGATTATGTCAAACTTACTATCTCACTGTGTTTAGAAGTTGTTGAGGACAGAATAGTTTATAATGAGATAGATACTGCCATTGAAAAAATCCTTACAAGGCACATAGCCCAAGAGGAAAGTGAGGGGAAAAAGAACAAATGCCACAAAATAGAAAATGTATGGGATGTAAAGATATGAAAAGTTTCTTAACATAATCAATAACCAAGGAAATGCAAATTACATTTTATTGAATTACCATTTCACCCACAAAATGAATAAAAATTTAAGCCTGAGAATTCCAAGTGTTGACAAGGTTTTGAAGTGATGAGAACCATTTTGTACTGTTGGAGGGGGTGTCATTACCAAACCCAATTGAAGATGGAGGAATCCTATAATCCCTGTGATTGATACATTTTATTTCTGGATGTATACAAAAAAATAAGTACATTGCGGCATTTTTCTGTAGAACCAAGAACTAGAAACAACTGAGAATTGTTCATTAGCAATAAAATAGATAAATATTTGTATATTCCTATACCACTATGAATACTACACAGCAGGGCTGATTCATCTTCAATGTACAACTTGATCATTGTAATGCCTCAACTTAAGCCCTGTAATCTCTATCTGTACTCACTTCAGACAAGTTCTCAACCAGCCCCCTTGTTCTGAATAACCAAATGCATGCTGAAGGCTTTTAAAATGTCCTTTCCAACCCAGGTCTTTCAGAAACTCCAAAATTATAATCAAACTAGAGGCCTGATGCACAAAATTCATGCAAGAGTAGGCATTCCTTCCCCTGGCTGCCAGCACCAGCTTCCCTCTGGCACCTGGGACCCATGTTTTCCTTGCAGGCCTAGCTTCATCCAAAAGGTGATCTGAAAGAATGTCTGGTCTAATTAGCATATTATGCTTTTATTATTGTAGACTAAAGGCCAGTTGCATGAAATTTGTACACAAAAGGGGGGGGTCGCCTCAGCTTAACCTGAATGCTCTCCATTCCAGGACCCCTCAGGGATGTCCGATCCCCCCAGGGATCAGGCCTGAACTGGCCATCGGACATCCCTCTGGAAATCTAGCTGGCTCCTAACCGCTCACCTGCCTGCTTGCCTGATCACCCCTGATCACTCTGCCTGCCTGCTTGGTTACTTTTAACTGCCCTCCACTGCCAGCCTGATCACCCCTAACTGCTTCTGCCTCGGCCCCTGCCACCATGGCTTTGTAGATGTCCTGAACACGTGTGGTCTAATAAGCATATTACCCTTTTATTAGTATAGATACCTACTCAGTATAACCACTTAGCCACTGATGGTCATCTTGAACATAACATTTCCATAACAAACTTTCAATTCCATCCCAAACCCCAGAATGTTCCTCTTCCAGGGTTCCCATCAGGACATGGTGCCTCCATCTACTCAGCTGTTCCAGCCAAAAAGTTTAGATTATTATCTGTGATTCCTTTTTCTCATTCTCCCAGGATTCCAGACATCCTGTTGGTCTTCAAAATCTATCTGCAAACTGATCACCTTTCACTATATCCATAGTTTCCATAGTTCAAGTTCTACAAACTCTTATCTAGACTATAGCAATGATAACTTATCTTGTTAGCCTACATTCACACTCTTCAGCCTCTTTTTCACAAAAGATAGAATAAACCCTCTGGAAAAAAAAAAATCAAATGATGTCAGCCTTCTATAGAAAACCTTCCTAAGACTTCCCATCCTATTGTGATTCAAATTCAAGGTCTTTAACATTAACCAATGCCCTGTATTTAGGACCCTGGCTACTCTCTAGAGCTATCAACCACTCACTCTACCTCATTCTCTCTACTTTAGGTTCACTGACATTTTTCTCTTTCTTTGCTGCAGCAAACATGATCCTGTGTTAAGACCTTTGTATTCGTTAATCCTTCTGCCTTTAGTAATCTTCCCCCTGATATTTTCAGTGCCATCTTTCTCTCTTGGGTCTGGTTTCTTCCTAATGTTATACAGCCTTTCCTTGGCTACCTTTTCAACAAAACACCTTGCAAACTCTTTACCCACCCACTCTGCTTAATTTTTCTTCAGGGAATTTACCATCCCTTGGTATGACTTTAAATGCCTTTGTATTCTGTTTCTTATTATCTGTGTCTCCTTCTAGAATAAAAATTTCATGGAGGCAGAGACTCTTGTTCATTTCTATATGTCCACTACCCAAACTGGTATTTACTATTCTATACTTATCGAGTGCTTATTCCATAAGCACTCAATAAATATTTATTGAGTAAATAAATCTATGAATAAAGTGCGCATACAGTTTAAAATTTGATTCCCAACTTTTAATACCTTTTCCTCCATGTAACTATTCTTAGAGGAGACTTAACGGTGTCTCATGATCTCGAAGTAAATGTATGTATGTATATGGTCCATAAGTATTAGTGGGTAGCCTTCTGGATAAACAATTCTAACACGTTGACATATGTGCTATTTTCCATTATGAAAGTCATTGTTATTTTCTATTTTGTTTAACTCTTCAAGGGTTTTGTATTCTTAAATGTTAACTAAGTTAATGATTAAGATTTGAGCAGCACAAACTGAGTAGCTTTTGATCCATCACTTGCCACATGACTGGTTATGCAGCCCTCTCTCTTGGTCCTAGGAAAGTGTGTTACATACAGTAATATTCAAAGTAAGATTGGACTCCACTGTAACCCATATCCTAGTATGACCCAAAATCACATAGGATGCTGGCCTTTTGGACCCAAAATTTTTGATAACTAATGATGTGATAGAGGATAGAGGTAAACTATTTTTTTTAATTAGCTTTGTGACTATTGCATTTAAATGAAAAATCTTGTTGCAGTTATGGCGAGCAATCCAGAGTTTTTATTCTGAAACCAATATTTCTTGATATTCCCTGAGACTAATTTTCCTTTCATTTAGTCACTGAAGCCAGTGTTAAGACTGCTTGTGGCTCTGCTTCAAGGCTGATTCTGCTTACTCTGAATGATCCTTCCTTTTGTTCTGGTAATGAAGGACCTCTGCAATCTCACTAAATGAATCTTGTCAAGATGTGCTTGCTCTTGCCTCCTCCACATATCCTCTGCTCCCACTTCAGTGGTTCCACTGTCTTCTTTAAAAAGACTGCTCACTTGGAAGCCGTCACTAATGATATTCCCAGCTGATCTGCAGGTCTGTCTATATTTTCCTTTCCTTTTATATGTATGTATATTATCCTATAGTTCAAGGGTTACCTAATTGAGGCCTCCTCCATGGAGCCTCACTTGCTGCCCAGCAGGAAAGAATCTCTTCATCCTGTGAAACCTCAGAGCATGTTCATACGTTCGCACCATATATTTGACAGCTGATCAAACACATTATTACTTTGTAGTGCTAATTCTTTCTACACACACAAACGTGCATGCGTCCTTGCACGTACATATTCCTAGAAGACATTTTGAATTTTCTCCATAGCCGATCTATCTTTTAATTCCACGGGTATTCAAACAATTCACCTCCAGAGGGTTTTGAATCATTTTTCAGCTTTGCTACGTGTTTTTGCTTTTGCAATGAGAAGTGGCTGTGCTCTGCGTTTAACTCCTAAGATGGAATATTCCAAGTTTACTGTTTCTCTTCACTTTTGTGGTCTTTTGAGGGCTGAGAATGTAGTCTCCGTCCTCATCACATTGAGCACTCTCTGATTTTGATCTATACAGGGTGGGGCTCCCCATTGACTTTGTGGCAATAAAAGATGGCTGACACTACCCTGGCCATTCCTTGTAAAATGTTTAGAGGGGATAAAAGGAGAAACCCTGGGGTTGATTAGCTAAAGCGAGGTATTTAAAAAGTAAAGACAAGTGGCACCAATCCCAAGAGATTGCTAAGAGAAGAATAGAGTGAGGGAATTATTCCACAAACTGGAGAATCTACTAAACTTCCAGTCCTGATGAAGGACACCGTCCACAGTACATGTCTATTTCCCTTACATTTGTCAACACTGGGTTTACAAAGCATTTTTCCATGATCTTAAAATTTCTTCACAGCAGCCTTGTAAGTAAGAAAAAGCAGAAATTGTCCCCATTTTTATGTTATCTCCATCAAACGATGTTTTCTGTTTCAAAGGTCTTTTTCTTTCCATCAGAAAGGAGGCTTTATTCCTCTTTAAAACCCTTCCTTGTGAAGTCCTGTGCGCCAGGAGGATGCCCATTGTGGCTTCTGAAAGCCTTCCACTGCCTGGCTGGCCTCGCAGACCCTCTCCTGCTGTGTGCTGCTTTTCAGCACCAAATAAGTGTCAGACAATTAGAGATGGGACTGGAGATGTGTAAATTGTACTGTCGCCTCAACAAATTAGTAATTTCGTGATAATACACTGTCCTTGTAACATGGTTAGAGTTACCACAGTCACCTGCCTCGCTTGCTGCCTAAAGGCCATGGGTAAGATTGATGAAGAATCCTGTGTGGTGATTCATTTTCCTTCCTGACACTCTCTCCTCACCCCTCCGCTCCCAAGAAATGAGATGTTGACCAGACTTTGAGATTGGAACAAAGCCTCCACCACACCTCCCCAGGCTCACAGAGCCTTCCTTACAGTAGTTTCCTGGAAGGCACTGTAGTGCCTGCTTGGAATGGGTGCAGGAAAGAATGTGATTTCTCCTCAGGATTCAAACTTTGATACTGATTCATAGTAATGAATCCATAACCCTGAACAAGTGTAGTGTTCTCAAGGAAAATGATCTCCCTCCAAAGAGAAGCTCATGAGCAAAAATTAGAAACATACCAGAAAGTAGATGCAGACTTGGTGGGGAAGTAGCAAACATGCTAAGGATTTTCCCTCCAGCTTCTTTT